>JXSR01S011136.1:10400-22021 GCA_000969725.1 Ophiothrix spiculata
AAGGATAAGAATGTCACATATGTCAATGGCTTTGCCGAGTTCCAGGATGCTCATACGATTGAGGTGAGAAATAAATCAAAAGTAGAAATTGGGAGATATGGATTTTACACATAACACTGGCTTACTTAACTTATTACCAATATGTAACCAAATACCTCTCATGTGGTAGAATCAAATACAGAAAATTAATGTGATATGACTGATTTTGTGGGTTTAGCAGTTTGAAAATGTATCTTTATTGATAAGGTACAAATATAAAATTGCCAATGGGAATATAACATCAAAGCAATATGTTATTTTAAATGACTGGATTTTACACAAGAAGTGTGTTGATATTAGACAATATTAGACTTGAAATTACACCAATACATCTCGCCATTGCCAATTTCGGAAAGATCACCTCAAAAATGAGTAATTTTGAATATAATCTGAATAAAACTGAAATAAATGAATGTTGTGTATATCCAAAACCCTATTTTTAACTTCTGCGCCATTTTTCGCGACATACGGCCTTAGTGGGAATACTGAATTACACCAAGACCATTGCTTTGTTTAATGGTACCCCTTGAGTTTACCATGATGCCCCTGTTTCCACACCATTCAACATGGTAGAGTAAAAGGGGTGTTTTGGCCACTCGCATTCAAATGATACATTGCACTGTAAGAGGTGTTGTAAATGACAATATTTTTTTTTCAGACAACAAATAGAAAGGGAAAGAAACAGACTTTAACTTCCGAAAGGTTTCTACTAGCCATGGGGATGAGACCAAGATACCCGGATGTTCCAGGGGTCAAGGAATATGCAATAACAAGGTAGCTACTTATATCTCTCGATCAATTGTTTTTGCACTGTACTGCAATAACTTCCTTACTTAAATAACATGAACAATTTTATTTTTGCTTCTAATTGGAATGTTGTAGTATACCGGTATTGATAATTACTAATAAGTTTTGTGGATGACATCATAATTAATTACCCAAATCCATTAAATCAGATTTGTATGGAAAATATTGGTAAAATATAAGTTCTTTTAGTTTTATCTGATGTATTTTATTTTTATTTTTTTATTTATGCCTTTATTTATTTATGCCTGTTAATTTTATTGTTTGTTCATTTATTTATATTTTGCTAAATAGTGTAAAAATCCACACATTTTACCTAAACACCAAGTTGGCTAATAAATACTTACAACGTTCCTGACCTCTTTAACAAGGTCAAGATTGCATTCTTAACATTGTGACATTGTAATAACCATGACAGAGCTTCTGTACAACAGTCTTGTTTTCTTTGTGTACCGGTACTGCAATTAAGATAACTGATTACTATAAAGCTTGGATCAGAGACTGATAAGAAATTACATAAGTAGGTTATCTTGGTATAAAGTTCTTACTACCA
This sequence comes from Ophiothrix spiculata, assembly GCA_000969725.1. NCBI lineage: Eukaryota > Metazoa > Echinodermata > Ophiuroidea > Amphilepidida > Ophiotrichidae > Ophiothrix > Ophiothrix spiculata. The sequence continues at coordinate 11,797 of JXSR01S011136.1, forward strand.
TTGTTGCTAATGCAGATTTGAACCTGCTTTCCAAAAGGAAGACATTTTGTCTCTGAAGAGAGGAATAATGCATGAGCAGGATCAATGGTTTCTTTCAAATTAAATAAATTTATAATTTTAGAAGTTGATAACAATTTTAATAATTGATATGATTAATTTTGTTTTGTAAATAGATTCATTTTAGTAGAATTGTGTGTAAAAACAAGGAACAATAAAAATGTGTGATTTAAAATGTGGCATATTTTCTCTATTCATGTTAATAACAGCCAGATTTTAACCCAACATCATGGACTAAATTGATTATGTATCATGTATTGTAATACCACTTGGCCTTGAAACATGGAATAGGAAATCATGACTAAATGACAGGAAAAACAACCTGATGTAGGTGATGTAACCTATATGTGTTGTGGCATGATCAAGTGGAAAGAGTCCAATGGTGAACATACTGATTTTTAGTTAGGCGACGAAAATAAAAGCCCTGTTTAATGGGCCAAACCGACCCAAAATGTGCGTTTTTGAAGATTGTTTTGTTTTGTTTTGACAAAATCATATAAAATCAGACGTTTTTTGGCCCAAAATTAACAATTATGGTTATTTTTTTAAGGAAAATTTCTTTGTAATTTTTTTTTAACTTTTCCCCCCAATTTTTTCTGATTTTGGGGTTATTTTAGGCAAAAAAAAAAAGTTGGAAAACAAATTCGACCAACCCTACTTGAAAGGTACGCCCGCAAATCAGGATATTTTTTGTTTTTTTGGCCTTAGATACAGAATAATTCCAAATTGATTGGTTTTTTTTTTCATTTTTTGATAATCAAAATAATTACCTTATCTCTTAAATCATATGATGAGTTGATTAATGTAGTGGAATTTGCAGGTCTGGCACTGTCATCCACAATTAAAGTAGGCCCTATATTTTTAAGAAAATATATTCAGATCCGAATTCGAAATTGCTAATCATTTTTCTTTGCAATGTTGAATATTTTCATTTGCTTGTATTTTTGTTTTGGTTGATTTGATCTACTTTAATATTAAAACATTTGGGACAATTTTCAGCCACAAATCTAGTTTAAATGTTTACTTGTGAGGTCATGGATCTACACACTATGCATAAGTAACACACTGCAGGGCTTCATTTTTGAAAAATGCTGAAGAGCTATGAATTACTCTCCTGAAAGGTTCAAGGAGAGTTGTCAGGAGAGTGATTTGAGGTCATACCATTAGATATTAGCTGATTTTAGCAGTTTGAGGTGAGCTAAATATTGGTCTCCTAAGAGACTGTTAAGGCGAGCATAGGAGAGCAATTGCTCTAGCTCGCCTTAAAAATGAAAGCCTGCGTGACTGTGTTTTTTCATGAAATTTATGGTATCAGGATACTTCCTGTAAAGAATTGAATCTTTATTTTCATGAAAGCTAATTAATCACCTCAAATTGTTTACATTTTCTTGGTGATGTGTGATGCACAATGCATGTGACTATAGGCAAAATAAATATTTATTGGATAATTTCAACAAAAATCCATGCATGGGTTGCATTGACAAACAATGGGGCCCTATACTCTGGATTTTTGTTTACACTGTCTAATAAATTATTGTTTGGCCTATATTGTTCCTCTTTACAGTGATGATTTGTTCTCCTTGGGCTACAACCCCGGCAAGACTCTATGCATTGGTGCTTCATATGTCTCCCTTGAGTGTGCTGGTTTCCTTGCAGGTATTGGGCTCGATGCTACCGTCATGGTGCGATCCATTCTCCTCAGGGGATTCGACCAGGAGATGGCTAATAAAGTTGGTGACTATATGGAGAAACATAATGTCAATTTCATCAAGAAAGCTGTTCCTACAAGGGTAAAATTTTTTTAGATTTTTCCCCAGGAATCGTATCTCATTAAACTCAGGTTTCAAAACTTGTCAATTTGTACTAAATTTTTGCTTCAAAAACAAAACAAAATTTAAGTTTAGTTTGTTTGCTATTGTAATGAAACGTACAGTCCCGGTTTCTAGATGCCCACCCTCCATTCCATTGACTTGTACAACATGGAGGGAATCATTAATTTAAAACATCTAGACTCGCTGCAGGCGGCTAGGACACGATAAATAGCATCCACTAGATTTAGGGACAAGGGTTTTCTAAAACGCAAATTTAGGGTACGATTTACGTGTATTTCTATTGGGGCACGTGACTCAAGTATTGAAGAAAATAATTACAAAGATCATATTTTTACCTTTCCTCAAAAAATTACAAAAGTGTTCTTATAGTAATCAACATAATTATGTTATTCTAAATCCGCTGGGGTTCACGCGTGAACCCCACTTTTTATGTTATCATATTTTTTACTGATTACGAAAATAACTTTAGTGATCATCACGGAAGTTGTATTTTTCCACAAATCCCAACGGCTTTACGCCAGAGGCGGTATAGGACATGACACAATTGGGGGATCGTTTACGATACCGTCAGGCAACCAGTAACAGTTGCCACGACCACCCTCATCTGGACTCTTTCCAGTCGTATTACCATACTGCAAGGACAAATTTGTTTTGGTGCCAAAAACTATTATACCACCCCAGAAAAATTCCCCAAATTAAGGTGAAGAGGGCATCTAGGAATATTTCATACAGTAAAATTTGTGGGGTTGTTTTTGTGCATTGTGCAGTGGGGAGTGCAACTGCTATGTAGAAGATTTTTGAAAACTTAAAAAAATATCCGCAAGACTGGAAAGGGTTAACATGGGGCAGACATGCTAATTTTTTTTTTTTTTGGCAAATGAGTAACTCAATGTAATTTGAGATTGGAAATAAACTTATTTTATATTCTTAAAACTTATACTTAATTCAAGGAAGTATTATCTGTAATGATAAGTAAATAATAAAAAAAAAAAGGATACAAATATTGAATGCTTATGAGAGCAAAAGTAAAAACTTTTCCTTTGAAGTGTTCCAAAGACTCAAGGTCGAAGGAATTAATATGATCATCTCAAAATCAATGATGGAAAATAGTTTTTACTATGCCTGAATGAAAAAGCAGTCAATATTTGTTTATATACCGATTTTGTTTTGAGAGGGCAATAGTAATGAACTTTTGACCCCCTCAAATCATGTCAATCGGTATATAAAGTGAATTATTGCATTCTCAGGCATTCAATATTTGTATATTATCATATCTTTGTATTTTTGCTCTTACAATTTGTATGAATTTTCTCTCGACAGATTGAGAGGCTAGAGGAAGGTGAACCAGGCAAATTAAGGGTGTTCTACAAGCACACTGACAGTGATAGTGAGGAAACATTTGACTGCAATACTGTGAGTAAAACTGTCTGTCGTGGTGGTTCAACACCCAGCTTGTCAGCAAATTTAAAATGCACAAAATCGTCCATGTCCCACCTGGAAAATTTGAGGGTAAACATGATAGGGGATATATTGATTACCTTGTCGTGCAAACATGATAGCGGATATATTGATTACCTTGTCGTGATGGATGCAACATCAGGATGTTTTGAGTTGGAATAAATTTATCTTCTCTCATGACAGACCATCTACAATAATATGCAAATAAGTTAAATTGCCTCATCAGGATAATTCAAAATTGCACATTTATGGTCGTCTTACAAAGCTGCAACAGCAACTCTGAAGCAATCTTTACATAATAAAAGCTTATTATGATGTAATGTCTAATTCTTATTGTACATATTTGACCCGTCATATAGAAAGGTACCTTAAGGTCGGCAGAGTAAATTACGAGATACTGGCCATTGAAGCTGAGCATAGTCAAAAATCACATCTGAGGTCGAATTTCTAATTTCATCAGAAACGTTTCCTTTGAAGTGTTTTCTACATTAATCAGGTTACAACATCCAAAACATGCGACAAATGTTTTAAAAAACTGAGATAAAAATCCTTTCTCCATTCAAGTTTTACCATTACAGAAACTTTAAACTTGATTTTCTCAGAACTATAGTTTTCTAAATCAACCCAATGCCTTTTACCAATTTGGATAAAACTTTGCAATGGAACATCCAATAACCAAAAGCAAGATGTCATTTTAAAGCTTAAAATATGATCTTTTAGATGAGACCAAAAAATCAATTTTCATTTTGGGACCCTTAAGGTACCTTTCGATATGACGGGTCACATATTTGACAAAGCTTGCATTTCTAGTTGACTCAACCTTGTCAAAACCCACTGGGTTTGCCAGATATTTTGTTCTGCGATTATAGTTGTATTCTCACACCAGTAATAGTCTATCAGTAAATTGGTTTACTGTCCCCAATATCTCTCCATCTAATGAAACCCCTAAGTCTAACCATTACCTGGGGGGAACCTTGAATTGATATATTTTCAAATGATAGAAGTATCCTTAACATGAAAGTTGACGTAACCCAGTCCATGATCCAACTTTAGTAAGGCCTAAAAAAATTGTTTGATTGGCGTAACGTAGAAAAAAATAGGGTAGGTAGGTCGGATTTTTTTTTTTAAGTCTAGCCTATGTTTCACATACAAAAACACAAAATTTATGACACATATACAAAAACATCTTCACTATTTTTGTAACACATCTTTTTTTGTCATTTTGAATGTCCTGAAAGCCATATCTTGGGCCCCCTTGAATCAATTCCCATCAAATTTGGGATTTGGAGGTTTTTTACCATGCTCCCAAAATATTTAGGGTCGACAGTAAAAATAGGGTTGGCCGGGTTACGCCAATCAAACAATTTTTTTAGGCCTAAACAAATATTTCATTTCTTTTTATTCCAGGTTCTAATGGCTATAGGACGTGATGCTTGTACACAAAACATCGGCTTAGAAAAAGCAGGTGTCATCACCAATCCAAAGTAAGTTTAATATGCAGTTTTTAGGAGCGCACCATTAGATTTCTAGGGGAGCATGGAATAGGCAGAAAAACAGTAATTTCCAGGAAAAAATTCGTTCCCAAATGGGGCGCAAAAAAAAATCCAACCCCAAACCCAACGTTCAGCTCCCCCCTGGAAATCTAATGGTGCGTCCCTTAAGAGGTACCTGATATACTTAGCACCATCAATCTACAAAAGGAATTGAGATTTTCCAACATTTTGCATCCAGATTTAAAAAAAAAATAGATGCAATATGTTATTCTGTCACTGATTTCATGGGTGGTAGTGGTAAAGCAATCAAGAAAACTTTCATTTCATTATTGAGTATCATTCTTGTTAATGAAAGTGATATTAAAACTTGCCTGAATTGAATAGTGGTCATATTCAAAATAAGGCTTCCTGAATTCCATTGAAATCATAGCATTATTATATGTATGCAACCAAGCTTTTTTTTAAGGGGGCAAGGACCAGGAGCCAGAAATCTGAAAAAAAGCGGCTCCTGGTCCTTCAAATTTCCAGAGAACCGGGAGCCATTTCGGAAATCGTATATAATTGGATAAAAAAACCCTTTTTTTCTTTCATTATTGACTTTTTCTTTTTTATTTGTTAAGTATTTAACATTAATGAAGAGACCTTTTAAAGTTCACAGCAGTAAAAAGTGAAACTAGATGGATTGGACTACCATTTCCCTATGTAACAAAACAGATGTGCAAACACTAACTATAATAATTTGGTTTGTTTACACATTTATTCTATTTTATTTCGTACATTTTTGTTCATTATTTAGCTATTATGTAGCTAGAAATGTATTTGGTGGTGTATGTTGGAATTTCTTATAAAATTCTCGTTAGTGGTGGGCTCGAACTTTTAGCTTTATCCCTGCAAATCCTCAAGGAAAGTATAGCTGTAGATATACTTTGTCATTTTTACCATCTTGAAAATCCAGAGAACTGAATGCATATTGACCTCGAGTTCCAAGACGATATTATCGATCGGAATAATCCGCTAAAACTACAATTAGAATGATAAAAAATCAAGACGATGAGTTTCTGTCAAGGACAGATTTCAGATTATATTGAAAAGATCAAGGTAATTATGATATTGTTTGAAAACAATGATTACCAAAGAAAGTAATGTGCTATGAATTATCAAAATGCTACAGATGAGTAATAATTGCAGAATGTGTCGTGATGCGAAAAATATTCATGAACATTTTGATAAATGGTTAAACATATTACTCCATGGCAATAATTTTACACCATGAGAAAAAATCAAAATGAAAATGTTCATTCCGAATGAAAATTTAACATAGTGGTGAAATAATAATAATAACCAGTATTTATATGCGCTATTCACCGTAGTATCATAGCGCTTGACATTATTATTACGCTGTTATTAGGAAATCATCACTCTCATTTTACTTCAGCTAGATCGCAATCTTAAGACGCAGACCTATCGGAACTTGGATCCTAATATTCCCCTAACAGCTCCCCAATGCGCTTGGGTCGACGAAGCAATCAGGATTAAATGTCTTGCCCAAGGACATAATCCGTTGGCCGTAGCGGGGCTCGAACTCGCGACCTCATGATTCGGAGTCCTGCACTGTTCCACTAGACCACACGAGCTCCCGTGAAAATGTAATACCATGAAAAAAATTCTGAATGGAAATTACTACAAAAATGACGATGTATATCTAGGCCTTATGTGTATCTGCAAACGCTCACAACTTTTAGTCACTTTGTCTCATGTCTATAGGAATGGCAAAATACCAGTAGTCAACGAGCAAACCAATATCCCTCATATCTACGCCGTAGGAGACATTTTAGAAGGCAACCTTGAGCTGACTCCCGTAGCTATCCAGGCAGGCCGCTTTCTAGCTCGCAGACTCTATGGTGGCAGTAAAGTGAACTGTGATTATGAGAATGTACCAACAACCGTATTCACACCACTTGAATATGGCGCATGTGGTTTAGCTGAAGAGGATGCTATCAGCAAGCATGGGGAAGATAATCTTGAGGTAATGATACCAGGGAGATAGGAAGGATATAAAATAGAATATGGCTTGTGGTTAACATCTGTAAAGTCGGCCGTGAAATTGTTAATCCTTGAACCCTGTTCACATCCACCCAGGCCCGCAGCCAGGATTTTTTCAATGGGGAGGATTTTCAAAAAGTGGACCTTTTGGAGGAAAAATTTTCATTTTGGTCACCCTAAACTAATTTTAGTGGTTTTGACAAAGTGACAAGCAAAAAAAAAGAAGGTTTTCAGTAGTTTTCCAAGCATTTTGTGTAGTATTTTACTAAGAAACGACCCACGTGTACATGTTTTGGTGCTTTATAGGCGTTTTTGGTGGTTGTTTTTTTTTTTTTTGGGGGGGGGGGGTTTGGCTGAAAAAGGGGGGGGGGGGTGATAGCCCCCCTGGCAACAGGCCTGCATCCACCTATCTTGGTGTGGTAAAGATTAAGTCAATTTACACTAGAAAGTTGCCTATATATTAGCTGTATGGCATGATTCATTTGTGTGGATAAAGTATATAACTCTGTCAATTGTATTTCTGTCATTCTTGCTTTGTTAAACATCATGTTATATTTGCGTAAATATTAAAGAATAAAGACAAGCTTAAATAAATAAATAAAATTTTAAAAAAATACTAAAATGTGACCTGAAACGTCGGCAAATTGCAAGCCAATCATACCACAAATTTGCATCATTTGAAGGCCGTAACTGTTCACAACATTTTTTTTTTTTGAATGTCATCGAACGAAGCAATTAACTCTTGTGTTAACAGGTCATTATTATTATGTGAATGCCAAAAAGCATTTTTACACAAATGTCATATGTTTATTTTTTGGCATCTGATTTATTCGGGTAAATAATTTTGCTTAAGTCGAGTTAACACTTCAGATCGAGATCCACATTTTTTGTTGAGCATTAGCAAATCCAGGAAATTATTGAATATCGTACAGGATGCAGTGGATAAAAGTAAAGAATTTAGTGGAAATTTTGATGTAGGAGATTTTCACGGTTGGAGCCATTTCAAATATTTTTTTAAATATCTAAATTTTCGATCTTAATCTGCTTCATTATCAAATGTTGACTTCCTCCCATAATTTCAGTGTTCAAAAGTGTGGTTACTAGCACCCAACTATGTGCTGTTAGTCAATTGTGTTTATTGTATATTTATTTCAACATCATTGTACATTAAAACGGCATCAGGTGTAATAAGAAACACATGCTTTAAGAGAATTTGTTATCACAAAGGAAGTTATCTAGCTGTATATAAGCATGTTAATGTCTGAGTGGGTCAGTAAATGGGGTCAAAGTTACTTTGGATTTGATGTTTAGTTAATGTTTGAGCAGTGCATGAACATAACCACTTGATCACATATTGGTATTTTACTATGAATTGCATATTTTAGCTTAGAACAACTTTATTGTCCCTGTCGAACGAGTTTAGGATGGGGACTATAAAATGGGCACCGTCTGTGTGTCCTTGATGAAAAACTTAACCACCGTCGCACGTTCCTGAAACTTGGTGCGTGGGTGTTTCCAAAGGCCGAGTTTGTATCGGTTAGTGGATCAAATGTCATCGGGGTCATTAAAGATCAAAGGAGGTCAAATGGGGTAAACCTTGTACGGACATGAAACTTGTGAGGTCGACTGTTGATGCCAACATTTTTGAGGTCACTTCAAGGTCATCAGGGATCATTCAAGGTCACAGGAGTTCAGCTCAATGTGCATTACTGATCTCCACATGCGGCGGGGACATATGCATTCTAAAACCTGAGTTCTACTTGTGTTACACATAAATCAAAAATAAAAATCTTGATATTAAAGATCTTCATAAGTAAGATAACAAAGTTTTTACACTGGTGAATACAAGTCAATATAGTTTAGGACCCCTACGATGCGAGGTTTTCAAATCTTTGCATGTTTCTTGCTAGATAGTACATTATTTGTTAAAGAACAATCAACTGATGGCAGTGGATGTTGAATTTTCAAACCATGTTTCTATTTATATTTTGCCACCATTTTCAGACCTACCATAGCTACTTCCAGCCATTGGAATACACGGTTGCAGGAAGAGAGGAGAATGTATGCTATGCAAAAATCATCTGTGACAAAACAGCCAATGTAAGTAAAGTGTTGGTCAGTAAAACTTGTTATAACTATGGAATGTACCAAAGTATTTTATCTTGTATTAAGGCTGGGGTAGACCTTCAACTGGCATAAATGGATTTTGTACTCTAACTCTCAAACTAATTGCATAAACCATATAAAAGTATACATTTTTTTTTTGCCCCAAAAATTTCTGGAAAGCCTAACTAAAATTTGCATTTGTTAAATTTTGAACTTTTTTTGCTTTTTGGAATCTAGAAACAAATGTCTTGAAAGAGTTTTCTCAAATTTTTGATTTTTATCTTAGTTTTTTTTAAAATGCCAAAAATATGTAAAAAATGTAAAAAATCCCAACGCTGCCACCAACATGTCAATTTTTGACATTTTTTTGGAAATTTTTCAAAAAATAAGATATTAATCAAACATTTGAGAAAACCGTTCCTAGACATTTGTTTCTAAATTCTTAAAATCAAAAAAGTTCAAAATGTCATGAATGCAAATTTTAGATAGGCTTTCTAGAAATTTTGGAGCAAAAAATACGGTTTTTGGCATATTTTGCCAAATTTGATATTTTTGGTCAAAAACTGATATCATCATCATGTTCAGGGTAAAAATCTGCTTCTAAAAATGTATACTTTTATATAGTTTATGCAATTAGTTTGAAAGTTAGAGTACAAAAACGGTTTATGCCATTGGAAGGTCTACCCAGCCTTAAGCTCAATGTCTTTTTATCACCATTATGATATTGCTAACTTGAGTGGTTAAAGGTACTAGTAATCCGAAGTCTTCACTTCAATTGCACAGCACCACCAATTTGCCAAGGTTGTTTTGTTTCTTGGCCACTATAAAGCCTTTCATTTCCTAACGATTCCATTGGTTTGTGGAACATAAAATTTGCCTGTGCAATCCCAAATTTAACCCCAATCCTTGGTGTCCTACTTGTATTCTTAAAAGCCATCCAATAAAAAAGTATTTACAGAAATTACAGAAGTAAGTACAGAAACCTTTACTGAATGTGACTGATATGACAGCTAGCCTCTAATTTGACTCAAATATTCATCTGTTTACAGGAGAGAGTAATAGGCCTTCATGTAGTAGGCCCTAATGCTGGTGAGATGGTTCAAGGCTATGCCGTGGCAATGAAGGCAGGTGCCACCAAGGAACATTTTGACAGCACCATAGGAATACACCCAACATGCTCAGAGGTAGGTAATACTACAGTAATAAGGTCATAATTCTGGTGAGATGGTGTAAGGC
>JXSR01S011136.1:22321-33047 GCA_000969725.1 Ophiothrix spiculata
CCCAACGAAGTAGGTAATACTACAGTAATAAGGTCATAATTCTGGTGAGATGGTGCAAGGCTATGCCGTGGCAATGAAGGCAGGTGCCACCAAGGAACACTTAGACAGCACCATAGGAATACACCCAACATGCTCAGAGGTAGGTAGCACTATATACAGTAATATGTGTTGATTTGCCAAATGTTGATGTCACGACTGTGGTTGATCAATTGTAAAATAGCCAAAATGGATCAATTTCTATAACATGTGGTTTAATATCAATTAATCAATGATACACTGTACTTGCATGACATGCGTACCCCATGAAGGAGTCTATTTGTACAGGGGACCAACGGCTTTATGTGATTTCCGAACCACGGAGCAAGTAGAGTAAAGTTTCTTGCCCAAGGAAACAAGGAGACGAAAACCACCCGGCCCGGGTCTCAAACCACAACCTCTGTATTACGAGACCCGTGCTCTAACCGCTCGGCCACACTCCCCTCGAATAGTATAAGGCCTAGTTTGTACTTTCTTAGCTTATTGGATATTCTATGCAACAATCATTTGTGCATAATTTATTTACACTTGAGCACTAATGCACTTTTTGATTAAAATGTAGATTTGATAATTAAAAATGGCCAATAGTCTAAATTCAAAACTGCATCATATATCCTATCATGAAATAGTCATAATTATACATATGCATGAAATTTAATTGATACAAATACTTCTGTGCAAAGAAAAACTAAATATTGAGCATAACATCCGATAGGTAAAATATTTTGCCAAATTTGATATTTTTGGTCAAAAACTATGGGGATGTGCCGCAAACTTGGGTAGCAAAATCAGGCTGTCTGATATGCCAATGGGTCCTTTTTCTTTGCAAAATGTGGTATTTTAATGGGTCTTTTTTCCAAATATTTCTAAAATTTGCGCCAAAATGGTACAAATTTTGGATTTTTTTCTACATTTCAAACAAAAATCAGGAAATTTGCGCCAAATTAGCGTAAATTTTCAGGGAAAATTTCAATTTTTGTATAAATTTGACGAATTTGGTATGGTATATGGATGGGTCCCTTTTTCTTGAAAATTGGTATATACATGGGTGGTACTTCAAATTTCCCAGCGGCACACCCCTACCAAAACCAAACTTGAGTACCCCCCCCCCCCGGGGGTAAAATCAATGTTGGATCTTGTGCAGCCTTCATTTGACCTTCTTTCGAGTATACGTCATGCATGTTCTTAAACTTTTGTGTTAAGGCACTTCTGTATTCACCATAGATAATTTTACCAATGCTCATTCTCTGTAAGGATGATCGCGGTAATAAGTTCTTACCTACAGATTTTTTTTTCTCAGTTAATAGCTTTATAAGTCTGAACTTCAAAATTCAGCAGTAGAAATGGGGGGTCACCGACCATCTAAGCGTGTTAGATGTCATATATGATGACGTCATTTTCCTTTTAATGAATGATAACTTGAGCATTTAGGTTACTTAATGTAATTAGCTTCTTTTAGGTGTTATGAAACCAAATTCAGCATTTCAAATATGAAAATTTGTGGGTTTTTTTAGATTTTACCCCATGTAAATTTCATCACCATGCCACCAGTTGAAAATTAGGCTGGCATCAGAATGTAGGACAATAGTTTTGAAAATAATATTGATAGTGCTAGTAAATGATACCATATTGATGCATCGATCATTAATCCTGCCCGTTTCTCCATTTCTCCGCAGATGTTCACCACACTTGACATCACTAGAAGGTCGGGTCTGGACATCAAGCCAGCTGGTTGCTGAGGTTAAACCCTACCATTGTAGACCTCTAGCTTGCAGTCACTAGAGAGATATGTCACCTATCGTGTCAAATCAATTGCACTTTGTATCTTCCACTCATAGACCCAAATATATTAATGTGTCAAGAAATTATTTGTGTATTTTTATTTTTATACACTAAATTTGATAATTGTTTGTTTTATTTTTTGGAGTAAATTATATTAACAAATTAATTTTTTCAAAATATATTGAGATACTTAATGATTAAACACTTGTATATTTTTCAAATAATGTGTCTTTTTGAACTTTAACAAGTTGCCGATCTGGTGGAGGTTTTGTTTATCTTAAAGATTGGACAAGTTTTTAGATTTTAACAAACATGAATAAGACTAAAAAGAAATTCATCTTGTGCATGATTTAATAGTCAGTAGTTATTTAAAGTGGAAGATGCAATTTGCTCAAGACATATTTTTAATATTTAAGTGACTGTATGGCAACGAGAGGGGTCCGATGGTGGGGTTAAAACCTGATTTATTGTATTTGGCAAAATTGCTGCGTAGTATCGCTGCCAACTTGCGCGACTCATGACGGCACATCTCGTAAACCTGCTATGACGGGAAGGGATGTGCTTGATACTTGCTACTGGTAATTTTGCTATTTTGTAATATCCACTAAAGAAAACTAATTTATTGGAAATATTTCCCAGGTTCATGTCAAATGATAACTGAATTCAAATATCACAACAATACTTTAAAGTTGATTAATAGTGCACTATTAACACCATGTAGCCTTAGCACTCTTTATTAAGATGATTGTTGAATCTATCCATTATTTAGCACTTATTGTCATCAGTAACATGTTAAAATGGTTCTGAAATTTCTATAAATTATTTCCTTTAGTGGATCACTTGTTCTATTGGGGAAGAAATTCAAAAAAGCCATCACACTGATCAGCTAACATTCAAGTTGAGTTTGCTCAAAAAAATTAAACAATACTTTTTAGTATCCCACTTTGAGTTCTTGACACAACTATTTTCAATAAGATGTTATTTAGCTATAATTGTGCTAGCTACGTCTAGACTTGAATTGTATGGTGAAATTATGGATAGCATCAAATTTTCAAACATTGGTTGGATTGGAATATATTTTTTAAAGTGATTGGACTCTTAATTAACTTTTAAATTCAGTTTGAAGAGTCCACTCTCTTGAAAAATGTGTATTCATTGCCATGATGATTAGATAGAAAAGCATATTATAAGTGTACTTTTCACAGATATTAGTATTAGTCCTATAATCAACAACTTAGTCACCGGAAGTTACATACTTCAAGCGAGTAACCAGTCCAGCTAATAATCCTTACATAGTTCAGCGTCTTTAGAAAGACGTGTTGATTTCTTACTTGTTTAATTTGAAGGTTTGTTTTTTTATTTCTTCCCCAATTACACTTTATTATTGTAATACATTACTGATGTACCCATTTTGCATTTTTTAAGTATGAAAATTTGCAATATGGGTAAGAACAATGGCAGTAAATTAATGTACATAGAGTGACATGCGGATGTTGGGTTGTCATCATTTGGCTTTACTACTCAGGGCAGACAGTCTTGCTTTCAAACTGGGTCATGCTACCTGCCAACCTGTGTGACTGGTTTCCTGGGACTATTTTTATCGTGTTTGAAATTCTTGGCATGAAGTTCATTTTATGATACTGTAAACGCCAATATTTTTGCGCTCAGTAATTTTCGCGCACGGCCAATTTTGGACCATTTCGCGCGTTTTTATTTTTGCCGCACGTGAAAATTGGGCTAGTATGAATGTCCTTTGCAACAAATACACATAAATTTCTGTGGTACATTTATTTTCGTGCTTTTTTTCATTTTGTGCGAAAATAAATAAAGCGCAAAAAATACCACTTTTACAGTACATTGCTCTAGTCCTGTTGCTCTATATATGGTGGAGAAGAACTGTTGAACTGAGTATAGACCAAAGTGAGACACTTAATGCATGGGCCAATTCTAATCAACTTGGGTTTGTGGAAAAATTGACGGGAGTTGATAGTTAATGTGTGAAATCCATTATTATCGTAAGATGAATATCCGTAGATCATAGCTCACAATATTGTCAATTAATAACCTGCGTAGTAGCGCGATCCAATCTAATCAGATTATTTCTATATTTATGCAAACAACTGCGCGGTCATTGTCAGGTAACAATGACTTCTTATAATGACCCGCATATGTGATGTCATTAGCGCTTAATGCGTTTTCTCACAAAACGACCATCAAACGCGTGTATGCACCCACACACGCGCATTTATCATATTACGCGATAATCGTCATGCATGGACTGATCAAAATTATCTTATTCAGTATTGAAGTGTTAACGTGTAATCTGATTATCACCCAGACAACTGGATCACGCTTTCTGGTTTGGAACTATGATCGAACTGATCAACACACCAAAGTATTGTACTAACTGTTGTCAGGTGATGTGCATGATCCAGTAACTTGGTGAGTTACTTAATCACTTCAATACTGAATAGGGATAAGTAGAATTATACAAAAAAGTCATTAAAATGTCAAGAGCGGTTATTAATGTCAATAATAACTTTGCACCATCTATATTTCGGTCATTGTGTGAATACTGAGGTGATTGTTTTGGACTTCAAAATAGATGGTGCGCAGTTATTATTGTCTAATTATTTTCTCCAAAGATTGTTATTACTGGTATAGTATCTCACTTAATTTTAAACACTTGGCTACTTTATTTTGCAAATGCACAACATCTTATTCAATTGATTACACCAAAAAGTTAGCATTTCTTTCGGGCCATTGTCATGACTGTGCATTTTCTATGTGCATCAACAGCATTTTGCAAAACTGTACCATTTATGGTGATTTGTGAAAAAAAAAATTCAAGGAAATTAACTTTGATTTTCATAATCATAATTTAATATTTGTTCTGTCTTGCATGTCCTATATAATACATCGATCAACCAAAATGAATGACAAGTTGTAGTCATCAGTGGTGGATTTATTGAACAGTGAGAATTTCTCTAGCACATAGCAAATTTTATGTGCAAGTAATACCCTTTATAATAAAGCACTGTACTGGTCGACTTACAGTTAGCATTGAAATAGAAAAATGTGGTTTTTTTAAATGTCAGCAGCTGCAGCTCTATGATTTTACGATTGATTTGATCATCTGAGGGGGTGTTCACACAGAGGAATTTGGTCATGACTATATTCTCGCTCGTGAGCCGCTCATGATCAAATTCCCAGTGTTTAACGCGCAAGTCTTGTCTCAGTGTGAACGCAACTGCTAAGTTGTCTCGTTCTAGAGCCGGTCATGACTATTATGTGTAAACATGCCCTTAGAGACATGTATCCATAGTTTAAAGGTGCAACTCATTATTCTGACGTGACGACAACCCCATCTCTTTTCTAGCTTAATAATAAGAAGAGAACAACATAAATGCATGCTGTAAATTTCAATTGTTTCCACATCCATTTGTTTCCAAGTTACAAGCTTTTCAGTATTTTAAAAATCCCCATAGACTACTGTGTTGTAATTGTCAGGGCCCCGGCAGTAATTAGGAAATGATAAGCTTATTTGAAATGGTTTGGGGTTGTATTATACAGCAGTCAAAGATTCTTTCTAGCTACAAGACTCAATTTTGATAGAGGTGACCTTGAGGATGAAAAGTGGATCATGAATTTCCCCTTTAAATTTGACACATGGATCAAGTCAGTTGTTAGGATACAAATATGTTGTATTCTAACAATTCTAAATATTTTGATATAAAAACATAATTGCGGCTTTTATAGTTTGTATCATGTTTGGAATGTATGTTTCAAACATTCAGTTGGTTGTTGGGAGGGGATTTTATCTCTGTCATGTTATGCCTAAATCCGAACATGTTAAAACCAGTTGGTTCCAACACTTTTTCAAAACGATAAACCCTTATGCCATGTATTCAGGCATGAGAATGATGTTTCATGAAGAAATTTGAATTTGGTAAAATTTAACCAAAAACCATTAAATGGTTAAATCAAACCCTAAATTATCTGAATTTGAAGCTATTTGGATGATAACAATATCTGAAGTCAGATACTTTAAAATCTCAATATAGTGCCCCTTTTCCCAGTTGCCATTTTGTGCCATATTTTTTATATGGTTTATAAGATATGAAACTGATTGCCTGTGTCTGATATATAACGAATGTAACTTTCATTTTAACATCTGATTAGTGATGTAGACCTGTTGGTATTGTGGTAAGGAACATGTTTATGAGCAAAACATGAGGTGCACTATATCGAGATTTTAAAGTAATTATCTGAAAATGTCCATGCCTGTGGCGAATTCCAGCGTGACAGGCGTGACCTTTGCATGAACCTTTTTCTCTCAGAATAGCTGGTAAATTTTATCTAAAGGCGATACCACGGAAATATTCCTATATGTTATAGTAAACATTCGATATTGGATGCAAAAAGTGAAAAATGTATTCTAACTCAATCACTGTCTTCACAATGGGGACACAAAGTGTCCGTGACAGGCGTGACCCAAACTGACACTGCCTTTTCAAAAATATGGTTTAATGCTGAATTCTATCTCTTTCACATGGGAGATTTGATTCCTGTTTATGTTGCAGTATATCTCCTTTGGGGAACCAATCAGGAAACATTTCACTTTTGGAGCTGTAGCTCTTAACTTGGAGAATACAGGCTAAATTATTTCGTGACAGGCGTGACGTGACAGGCGTGACATTTGTGCACACCTAGTAAAACTTGATTTTAGCAATGGATCTGTTGTTTAATAACGTCTTTATTTATGATTATGATTTATTTTCAACAGTTTTGATATTGTATTATGCAAGTCTAATCTATTTTTGAGCTTTAACACTTGTCCTCCTGAGCTATTTTTGCAACACGTCCTCCGAAGGGTTGTTGCAACCACCAAAATATTTTAGAACGGAATCTCCTGTGAATTTGGTTTTGCTAATAATAGATAGGTTTGATCCTCCCCTATCCAACGATACCAAGATCATCAAAATCGGCCGAGGCGTTACGTAATTATGACATCATAAAGCACTTTCGGATTGGAAAATCAGGCAAAATTGCATTATGGCAAAAATGGCCACCAAAAAGCAAAATTTTGCTACAAAAGTTCTAAATAACAGATTTTCGTCGGGTTTTTTGCCAATTAGGACAGGAAATGATGATTCTAACATGTCTTTTAAGTTTGAGTTTTATACCATGCACGTTTTTTTCAAAATGGCGACTAAAAAATTTCCGGGATTTCGACTTCGTGACAGGCGTGACCGATTTTGAGATGTAATAGTGGAGAAATAAGCAATCACTGAATGTTTGTTTATTGCTTTGCAGATGTAGACTCCATGATAGAAGATAGATATTGATGTTTCACCAAAACATGACCTTTTAATAAAACACAGCAAAAACTTTTCATGTTTTTCGTGACAGGCGTGACATCTGAAAATGGCAAATTCCAACAACACACTACTCGGCTATGATTAACATTTATTACTAAAACGCGATTGTACTTTAGAGCACAGAGAATGGGGCTTCTTATACACTAATAAGGAAAAGCCTCAGATGTTTTTCTCTGTTTCAGTACCAAATCACTTTTTGGTGCAAAGTTGAGGGTAAAATGTTACTAAGGCAACATCCAACTTATACCAGTCATAAAATAAGTTATATTTGCTTTATGGAAAAACCAAAAGTAGTTCCTGAGACCTTGACTTGTTTACTTTCAACTCAGGTATTACTTTTATGTCAGAATTGATTTTGAAAAATTCATGTATGTGATACAAGATCATGGAATTAGCCCTGTGTATTGTATTTTAGAAGTATGATTATGTAGAGATCTAGATTCTGCAGCTGTTTTTATTTCTTTTTTGTATTAAGTGAAGGAAAGTGGTCTAAAATATTATTTATACACATAAATTTGCAAGGTCTTTGCAATCGTTTCATCTCAGCAATTGGATCAAATTTGAAGAATTCATTTTGTGCTGATATTACATTGAATCTTGTTGCAATGAACAAGAATTGAAAACAAGCACACACATGGTTTGCGTTCTGTTTGTGCAAAGTACTGTTAGCTCAGTTTATTTGCCTCTTTGTGCATATGTAGTAGATTATGTCACACATCACCATGTAAAGGTGGTTTCAGACTAGCTGTCGTTGCGGCAGACGACCAAACATTTGCAACTTTTAGTTGTCATACTGTAGCACGACACATTTGCATATTGCTGCAATGGTCTGTCGCAAGAAAAGTTGAATTTATTCAAACTCGAAATATCTCGTCGTTGCGACTATCACGACAGGGTAATCGATATATCGGCTTGTCGTAACGGCAAGGCGATGTGACAAGGTCGAGTTCGCGCACTTTAAATTTTTGACGTCACGACTGGCAAGTCTGAAACTAGCTTAAAGGTCAACGCATGCTAATGGACACAATGTGTGACATCCATTATATTGAATATTCGACATCGCAGGTTTTGATGCTTACAACAGCCATATTTGACTTCAACAACAGTTTAGATTAAATTTGGTAACCAAGCCAATTATTGTTTATTGAGGATACCCCCAAAATTGCTCTCCATGGTAATTGGTGCATTTGAAATCTCCATCTACAAAAGACAAAATGGAAAACTTTTGTACGGTCAATTTGTTTAGAACAAAAATAAATGCACAGCAAAAATAATGTGCATGTACGACGCATATTCAAATTTTTTATTTGGCCTTAAATCTTTACAAATTGGTGATTTGCAAATTTTTCTGTACACAAAAAAATCAACTTGCTTTCAAATGCTTTTTTGAAGTATCCTGCTTGGCAAGCACAGAATTTCATATTTGTTGGTAGTATCTGGAATAAGGTTGTGACTAAAATGTCCCTGTGAGCTTAGTAGATTTGCAATGTGCATTGTAATAGGGGCCCGGTTTCATCAAGTGTTCATTAGGGTAAGACATCTGACTTATAAATGAAATAGTATAACTTTAGCAATAATGTCGTAAATAATTGTACAGCATCGATGTATAGTAATGTTTGATTGGTGGCGAGTGATTTTGGAGCACATTATTATAATACTGACTTGAAGATATCTGGTTAAAACTATGGGCCTGAAGTGACTAACATTTATGCCCCTCAGTAAAATAGCTAAATTTTAGTCACTGAAAGACCATAGTTTTAATCCAGAGATCTGAAAAATGTCAGTATATATTTGTTTGATATACCGTATTGATAAATTTTTGAATAATGTAATTTTTACTTTCCCAATTTAATTAATCTTATTAAAAATGCACTAACAAAATACTTTAACCATGAATGCAAGCAATAGGTTAATGCGCGTATTGGTTTGCATACCTAAGTTTGTTGCGTGCGTAAGTCCGTGCGTGAAAGTGACGCGGCTATAGGTTACGCAGAAAACCCGTAAATAGTCTTTCAAAACCCGTAAATAGTCTTTTTAAAACCCGTAAATAGTCTTTTCAAAAGAACTATTTACGGGATTTCTCCAGATGGTTGAAACTATTTGAAATAATGCCATAGAGTATCAACACGCTTAAATTTATTGATACAGTATATAATTTAAAATAGAACAATGAGATTGTTGATAACACATGTAACATGTGTCCTTGGTTAAAATTTCATTATACAGGACATTCTGGTATACATGTATAAAGTACACATTCAAAAATACTTGTGTGAAACGTGATGTTTATGACGTTCAACATTTTATTAATAAAACCAAGGGCACAGTGTGGTTTAACATATCAGAAAAGTATGTAAGATACTCATTGGGAACAAATAAACTTTCCAATATTATACAAAATATTAGATTGACTGAGTTGTTTACTTTTTATCCCCCTGACTTTAGCCAAGGAAGCAGGATACAGTGGAACCTCGTTAACACAACATCATTGGGGCCAAAGAGTTTAATTTGGGTTATCAGGATTTTGTGTTATCCAACTGATTTCACATAAGAAATCAATACTTGGGACCTTGACAAACATTTTGTGTTATCAGGGGTTTTATGCTAACAGAGTTTGTGTTAACGAGGTTCCACTGATTTTGAAAGTGCTCTCCATGTGTCTATATTTTCAGTGTTCCGAAGTTTTTGTACTTGCACCAATTTGACCTCCAGGAGGGGGTACTTAGTACAAAATGGGTCATGGGGACGTTTTGCAAATTCGGGTATCAAAATCAGGCTTTGTGGTATTTCAATCGGTGCTTTTTTTTCACAAAATGTGGTATTTTGATGGGTTCTCTTTTCAAAATTTGCGCCGTACAATTCTTCTCAAAATTTAGTGTAAATTTGGGCAGAAAAAAAGTGGTTTTTGATTAGGTGCGACTCAAAATTTGGAAGATTTGGTATATAGATGGGGTCCAGTTTTCTTGAAAATTGGTATCAGGATGGGTGGCTTTTGAAATTTCCCAGAGGCACGTCCCTACCCAAACCAAATTTGAGTATCTCCACCCCCTGATTCAACCAAAGTTAGTTGTTTATACCAAAATCACAGCCGAGAATGAAACCAGGCAAGCAGCATCTTTCTCACACACTGTTGTGCCAATTTTCCTAGCTTCTGCACCAATGGTGTGCGGCCTTGGCAGGAACACTGGTCGTAGGAGTGTGTGTTCCAGCTTTGTTAAGTAAATTTGTTTCGGCTTTGTGTCAGCCAAGGATTTTTGATGCACAGGGAAGACTTGAAGTTAGTGAAGTATCTTGAAAATAAAACAGAATTTTAATTGCTTTAAATGTAATCTCTTTATGGTAAAAGGAAAGCCAAACACTTTCTCTATTCTTTAGACAGACACACAGCTTTGTATACTAGACTAATTGACCAATGATGTCAACTGTTAGTTTTGCCCGGCAGTATGCGCTTGTGTGATTCAGGAGCTTAATTGTATGTTTTGAAAATTCCCGCCATGATTGAATGTTTGCATAGAAAGACAGCAAAG
>JXSR01S011136.1:39671-57835 GCA_000969725.1 Ophiothrix spiculata
GTGAAACGTCGCCACTCAATTAAATGTAAGTCCAGAAGACTATATTTAATTCTATTACTTTGATGTTACAATACCTGGATGAATCAAAACCTTCATAAACGTATCAAATTTCAATATTTTTTCGGACAACCAAAATAATATCCTACTTGACCCACAGACAAGTGAATTTATTTTCTAACTTCAATTGTTGGTTGCTTGACCTGATAGCACTGTCAAAACACTATTTGTCACGGACAGCATGAATGCAATATTGTGGGGTCCAGAGCACAGCTATAGGCTAAACAATAATTCATTGGACAGTTTAAACAGAAATCCAGAGTGCAGGGCCCATTGTTTGTTAATGCATGCCTTCTCCTGGATTTTTGTTTACTTTGTCCAATAAATTCTTGTATTGCCTATAGTAGAATCTTGAACACATCTGCCTGCTTGACTTGCAAGGCTTTGATTTTAGATAACAGATCTAGAATAAATAAATCATGATGGGAGGGATGCCTAAGATTTGTGGGACTTGTCCACAATTCCTTATTGCATCATCAGCTGTTTTATTTGTTTTGCTTTAACAAGCATACCAATAGTTGATGTGACTTGGCTATAGCCAATAAATTGATGGTGCTTTTGTTTTTCTAAAGGCAACAAGAAAATCGATTTCTAGAAACTGGTTAAGGCTCAAAACATAGTTTTGCTACCAAACATTTGGTTGGACGTCAAAATGACGATTGACTTCAAATAAAATAACTTCAACACCGAGTTGAGACCAAATAAAATGTCACGCTAAATTGCACATGTGTTGAAATGCCATATACATTGCTGTTTGTTACCGGATTATACTTATAATTCGATCGCAAATATTTGGTGATGTCACCACCAAATGTTTGGTAGCGAAAATTTTGTTTGGAGGCAGACTATGTTTTCATCCTAAGAGTTAACATGGGGTGTTCAATAAGTTCCTGGCCTACGGTAGAAGGAGATGAGCTATACAATTTTTAATTATATGTCATGTAATTCAACTTGATTGATGAATATATGAGTAAATAACTCCTTCATTTTTATGTTATAGAAAATTAAAATTTGCCGGTTAGCAGTTTTTATAGTCTAGAATCCCGACATTACAAATTGCAAATGTCAAACCATCATGAGGTCAAGAGATCCCCATCTACCTCCTCCATGTAATGCTTGAAATCAGCAACACAATTCCTTCGATGACATACAAAGGAGAAACCTTTCTGAAGCGTTTACATCTTGTCTTTTGTGGAGTTTGTTGCGCAAGGTGGAAGTTTAAGGTGACTGCATGAGTGTATACGATTGTGAAATTTTGAGGTAAGAAATAAACTCTCAAAAACCTTGATGTTAGACAAGTCAAAATTTCCTGTAACATGAAAACGAGCAGGTGTTTTCTGAAATCTTTCTGCATGTTCCATCAAACAAGTTGAATTATATCATGATTACAGTGATTTGAGCCATGCAATAGTTTGTTCTATTGCATGGCATGAAAAAAACTTGTGTGATATCATGATATAAAACAAATATTGAATGCCTATGCATGTGCAATAGTACAAAATATATCATTCGGTCAAATTTGGACTGATCCATTTCACTCGGCAAAATTCCAAATTTGACCTCATGATATATTTTGTACTATTGCACTCTCAGGCATTAAATATTTGTATATTATGTAATATACATATCCATTCATCCAATTCAACTATTTCCCATCTGACAAACCCTTAAAATTAATATATATTTTTGACCGAATGATATATTTTGTACTATTGCACATGCATAGGCAGGAAAAAATGAAATTGTTTACATAAGCTTAATGACCAGTGTTTTGACATAGACTTACCTATAATGTCGCAATGTGCTAGTTCTTTCTGTGTAAGACAATATGGATGATTATACCCTAACTCCAAAATAATGTCAAATAATCATATTTTATGACAGAGGCGTTCTCAAAGTATTTTTAACCAACACTGGTGTGCTTATATCAAGAAGCAACTGCAAAGTTGATTGTACATTCAGAAAATCAGTAGTTGAATTGGATACGGTATAAGTATTGACTACATGCACACACATCTCAAAAAGACTTATCAGGTAAACACATTTTGTATCAGTCATACATATCTAAGGGAGCATTACATGTTTCACTTGATGAAAGTCTTACATGCATTTTATGAGAAATGCGTAATGAATGTGTAAGTGCTCATCATCGAGTGATGTCGATCAATAAATTAATATGGAAATTTATAGAACTCCCTATTAATACATCAAGGCCAAGTGTGAGACATGGAACCAGTACTTTTCACTACATATAAATTAAAATTTGCCGTTATCTAATGCTGTAGTTGAAATACAGTATACCAAATACCCCCTCTCTCTTCCAACTCAACTTACTTGTCTTCTGAATACTAATTATACCTAGCCATTGGGCTATTTCAAACCAGCATGCCAAATATGTTTAAATGCTTTTATAGTGTGTGTGTTTTAGTCATTAAAAAATGAAATGATTTGTCATACTTTCGAAGGGAGAGTATCTATTTATTTCAAAGGCTTGTCAAAAGACAAATAGGTTGGATTGGAATGAGTGAAAATGGTATTATCCTGTGTGATTTGCAAGTTTTGTTGCACCAGTTTTTGAGGATACAGAAGTCCCATAATAGCCAAGGCAGACATTTATTCCGATCCTGTTACTAGAGCATCAGGTCTACAAGGTTTCCATTGGGCTGGGCCATGTCTTCTGGGAAGAAACTGACAAGGGTATCAAAGA
This sequence comes from Ophiothrix spiculata, assembly GCA_000969725.1. Taxonomy (NCBI): domain Eukaryota; kingdom Metazoa; phylum Echinodermata; class Ophiuroidea; order Amphilepidida; family Ophiotrichidae; genus Ophiothrix; species Ophiothrix spiculata. The sequence goes on from JXSR01S011136.1 coordinate 42,436, forward strand.
GCTGCGGAAAAAGAACAAGAAATTAATATTTTGGTAGAGGTCAATTTGTGGCAATTGTTAGGAATTATATTATTCAGTTCTCACCTACATTTAGGTCTTAAAAAATTGTGAAACTGAAAGTCACAATGAACAGATATTAACTGAACTTAAGTTTCACTACAATGATATGACATTAAAAGACTTCCAATGCACACACAAAAATGAATTAAAACCTTTACTCAGGCTAATTTATGAGCTACAAGTACAGTAGAAACTTGTTAACCAGAAATCGTCAGGGCCAAGAGTGTTCTTTCGTGTTAAGCAAATTTCGAGTAAACCATAACAGATCGCCGCCAATAAAAATCAAGTGCATTGTATTATACTGGTACTGCTACTGCACTGGCTTATAGCATGTGGCATCTGTAAGCTTACTTAAAAGCCAAAACGTCAGAAAAATCTCACAGACAGATATGAATCAATGAAATATTATATTGCAAGACTAATAGCTAATTCAAAACATCAAATTTTCCTACATTTACTTCAAAATTACTATACTAATTTAAATCAAGCTGTGCAGCGGCAGGAAACATCAAAATTAGCCATATTGGTCTTGCCGATTTTGTACTTGGGTGTGTTTTCTAAACATCATTGTTGTTTATTGAACTTGAATGTATAAGATAACAGGAGCTCGTGTGGTCTAGTGGAACAGAGCAGGACTGCGAATCAGTAGGTCGTGAGTTCGAGCCCCACTACGGCCAACGGGTTATGTCCTTGGGCAAGACATTTAATCCTAATTGCTTCGTCGACCCAAGCGTTATTATGGGTAGTTACTAGGAATATTCTCAATAGGCGCTGTGATTGTAAGGCAGCCGCGTAAGTTGGTTATATTCTATTGGTAACGGAATAAATGTAAAGCGCCTTGATCAATTCTGGAAAAGCGCTATATAAGCACCAACATTTTTTTTTTTAACAGTGATTGTACTTTTTGTGTTATTCTTCGAGAAATGTGAAATGTACAGTAGGGATGGTCACGTGGTTTCGACTTACAGGATTTCATACTATTTCTTTTCTGTTAAACATGATAAATACACAATAAAAACAAAAGGGAAAATTCAGGGTTTTAAGTTCCTTTGAGCTACACGGTTTTACGGGTTATGCATTTTTGTGTTACCAAGTTTCTACTGCATATAAATGAGCACATTGGATTCACAAAGATCACTATGTACCAAATTATGGCAAAACATGAAAGCCAGCTGGCTATTCAAATGTGATTTTTAAAAGAAAGGTAGCGTTATTTTATTGTCTTATGTCATTATTTGTTCAGAAAAAAATATAACAAACCTATTATAGTTAATGCTAAATTTACATTCTAACCCTAACCTTAACATGTTCTTAACCCCAACTTGTTTGCCACCCTTAATATTTGCTAGGGACCTAAATTATACTCGGGTCCTTTGATTTCTTGCTGATTCTTACCGTGGTTCTAGTGGTATGATGAGGTTGTTCATCTAGTAGTTGTACATTAAGTAGGTGGTCTGGCACTTCCATGTTTGGCCTAAATAGGCTGGAAGCCAATAAATGAAACTGAAAAGACAAAGTTAAGCATACGGAAAAAATAAGTGAACATTTTTTATTAGATTACGTCATGATTATTGAGAAAGAGTAGTTATCAGATGCACCTCCCACATCCATCCAAATGCAATATCTTAGCATACTACTTAGGCCTAAAAAAATAATTGTTTGATTGGCGTAACATAGAAAAAAATAGGGTAGGTAGGTTGGATTTTTATTTATTTATTTTTTTTTTTTTTTTACTTTTAGTTTTAGCTATGTTTCACATACAAGAACACAAAATATGACACATATACAAAAACATCTTCACTTTTTCTGTAACATATCTTTTATTTGTAATTTTGAATGTCCTGCAAGCCTTATCTCGGGCCCCCATTAATTGATTCCCATCAAATTTGGGATTTGGAGGTTTTTTTACCATGCTCAAAAAAACAAAAATATTTAGGGTTGGTGGTAAAAATAGGGTCGGTCAGGTTACGCCAACCAAACATTCTTTTAAGGCCTTATGCATCACTGCTCCTGGTGAGATTTCGTGCCTGTAAGTCTACATTCTGTGAAACATTTTGATTTATCAGTTTCTGAAAATCCATTTTATAGATTATTTAATGTTCAGGTCAGTTATGTAAAAAAGCAATCAACTAAGTCAAAAGTTTTACAGGTATGCAATCATATGGTGACAAATTCAACACATTCTTTTCCCATACTTTCCAAACTGGAATGAAGGGTCATCACCTATATATAGAAGTGAGCCAAATTAATGCTGCAGGCAAAAGTTTATCTGAGAGTGATCTATAGAAACCTATATGATATATTTATTTTGGTTAACTTAATTCTCAAGCAATTTGCCACTATTCTGTTGGACGCACTGATGTCACAGACTAGAATCCTGTCTTCTGATTGGTCAATTGAGGCTGTTCCATGTTACTCCCTGGCGTGAAACGTCTCGTAATACAGAGGTTGTGGGTTCGAGCTCCGGGCCGGGCGGTTTTTGTCTCCTTGTTTCCTTGGGCAAGAAACTTTACTCTACTTGCTCCATGGTTAGGAAGTCATGTAAAGCCGATGGTCCTGTTTACGAATAGACTCCTTAATGGGGTATGCATGTCATGCAAGTACAGTGTATCATTGATTGATCGATTGTTTGACTGCATTGCATTGGAGGTGAATGACGAAGTCTACAAAATTGATCTTTGCAGCTAAATTATTTTTGTATCAATCCCTTTCTTTGATATATTGTGCATAAATGTGTCCTTCAACTTTATTTTACGAAAAATTTAATGAATCAGAGCGGAAACATAAAATATTTTGTATTGGTTCACTCCATAGACATCGCACAGTAAGTTTCAAGCCAGTAACAATGAATGAGTACGCCAAATTCAACAACTGCGTCCAACCGAATTCTGAACTTATCTCTTCAATAAAACATATATGGGCGTGGACATTTACAGGGCTAATGAGATAAATTTGAGCTGTCTTGTGGTATCAAAATCTCCAATATGATTTTAGTGTTTGGAGGGTTGAAAAATATTCGGAATACACACCTTTAAAACAAGATGTTGATGTTTAAAAAAAACCTAACAAATCTGATTTTGAAAAACTGAGTTGTTTTATTAGTTATTCTTTCCAATGTGATCAGATAATGACATGTAGTAACATATCTGCTTAATCAAAAAATTAATTCTAATGTGTATTTGGAAAGTATATCATAAAAAAAATCATTTATGACTAGGGTCATAATCATATTACTTTCACAAAAATGATGGGCTCTTAAAGGTTTGTATTCCGATCACTTTCACTCACAAAATCAAATTTGAGATTTTGATATCACATGAAAGCGCATATTTTTCTCATAACCCGTGTAAATTTTCATGCCTATATTATGTTTCATTGAAGAGATATGGTCAAAAAAGTGCTGAATTAATGGAATATTTTGTTAACAAAAAAAAATCCTATATGTTTCTATGGGTCACTCTCAGACACATATTTGCCTGTAGCATTAATGTGACTCAAGGTATGAGAATGAAACTTTACGATTGCATTATATAGGCGATGACCCTTCATTCAAAAATGGAAAAAGAGTATGTCAAATTTTTTTACCAGATCGGAATGCCAATCTTTAAGGAAGAGATAAATACTAGTTGCAGTGGCGTAGTCAGACATTTTGTCGAAGGGGGGCAAGGCGGGGCAAATATTTTTTGAAGGGGGCAACTCTCCAAATGAGTAGACACAGAATGGTACACCCCATTTTTTTTTACCATAGCTTCTTACGTAAAAATTGATGTTTTTGGTCTTGTTTTTTTTAAAGTAGTAAATTTTCTATTCGCGCGCAAATTTTTTAAAACTTTTTGTTACAATTATGAAAAAAATATTAATTCAGTATGAATTGATGGCACTGGAGTGAAAAAATAGACCATTTTTGGGCATACAATCTGCTAATTTTGCTTACCTCTTTCGTTTCCTCTTGGTTTTTGTGATTCACTGAATCTGCAAGTTCTGTTTGCAAGTATGCCAATGCTTGAATGGGATTAGTTTGGGCCATTTCTTGAAACCGATGCTTCCTTATTAGATACCTACATCGCCTCATGATCTGGTCACGTGTTGGCCTGCATAGCTGGAAGTGTCAGAATAAAATCATATTCAAAACATGATTTGTAATTTTCCCTCAGCTTACATATTCATCAGTTTATATACGTATTACAAACATAAGAAATATGTATATGTTATGGAGTATTTAATAAATGTGCACTGCAGGTCCAAGTTACATTATGATTATATGTGATGACTCACACCGAAAGGGGGGACTTTGGTTCCGACATCAAAATTGAGTTTTTGGCATCATGTGAAAGTAATTTGGTACCTCAAAAATTTTGATACAACAATACGTTCGGAAGATATGGCTATTTTAGTAAGAGCGTGTTGATCACTTTTCAAAAATAGCAATTGGAGAAAACAGGCTTTAAAGTTTGGGTTTGTGAAAGCATCAATTTTATTGATTACTATTCAACTATACACAAAATCTCCTTAAAGGTACTTAGGAGCACTCAATCATCATCAAATTTGACACAGACATTGTCAAGATACATATCTTTAATTATATACCTATAGGACAGTCGGTCAGAGAAGTGAAAATTTGTTCTGAGAAAACAGCCTGTTTTCGAGGATGTTATTTCTTCCGATCACAAAATTGCGAAAAGGAGATTTACACGGTGTTAGAAAATTGTCATAAAATCATCTTTTTTGCAATTTTATAGAAAACGGCTTGGTAGGAAGATTTTTAAAACTTTGAAGATTCATAATATCACAAAATCTCAAATTCACCCCCAGACAAAAATTTCACCACTTCTCAACTTCAAAGCCTGATATCTCAGTCTGCAGATCGTCGCAAAGTCCCCCTTTTCGGTGTGAGTCATCACATATCTCATCATTAGGATGAGTCCCAGGGGGTGGTACTCACATATATAAGGTATGCGGGGATGTGCCGCCGAAATGGGTTAGTTTTTCACAAAAAATCCCTAAACATGGTCCCATTTTTAGCACCAAAATCCCTAGACATGGGTGACATTTTCACAATGGTCCAAAAAAGTGAAAATTTTTGCAAGCCCAGAAAATTTTGAAAAATCAGCCTATTTTTGGAGCAAAATCTCTAAACATGGGTGCACCTTTTCTCAAAAATTACCCTTAGAGATGGGTTAGGGTGTCACGGTTCGGGCCGCACACCCCAGTTCAAACCAAAGTGGAGCACCCCCCCCCCCAAGGAGGGGTATGAGTGATGCAACAGAATGGAGTATTTTGCACAAGTACATGATACATTGGCACTGGGTGAATTCAAACTCTCAATCAAGCCACTAAACTACTGAAATTTTAGCTCCTTGATTAAATTAGTACAACATGCTATAAAACTTTTTTTAAACCATATCTCATTTTTTCAAACAATTTTCATACTGTATTTAGTAAAATAATAACAATTTGTTCACAGGCTATATCATTCTTCCAAGACATGTATGAATTTGACAGTTTGTATTCATTTTACTCACAACACATTTTAAGAGCATAGGGAATTTGGAGTCAGGGCAGGTTTCCAGGAAGTAGGAGTGGATCAGATCACTTACGAGAAAGACTTCAAAGATGTTGAAAGTTAAGTGAATTTATACTTGGAAACAAAATGATACCAATAAGTACTGGAAATGAATTCAAGAAAAGAGATGACCTAATAGAACTGCAAAGGGGATTGTTAAAATGTTCTATGAAATCCCAACTTTCTAACAAATTTAGTATATGAGACAAAAACTTGACAAACTTACTGCTAGAACCCAGAAGTCATCCAATCTGGTATTTGGTGGCGCATTCTTTCCCCCATGATTTCCACCAAATAGATAATGCTTTTTATGTACATGGTCATACACCAATTGATGAGCAAACCGAGGACACGGTTCCACTGTCTGCCGTTCATGCCAATAGTTGGGATCTCGATGTTCATTTTTATACACACATGACCTACAGAAAAGTATTAAAAAGTACTGATTATGCAGGAAAATATGATCGCTATTTACACACCCATTTAATGTCCTTCCAAGCAAACGTGACTACAATGTATATATTTCAAATACATTTGGCTCTATATAAATGACATTTGATTGATTGATTGATTGATTGATTGATTGATGGATGGATGGATTGATACATGTGCAATTATCAGAAACATAAAAGTTGAATCAAACCAAATAAACAATTTTACAAGAAATATTTTTAAAAATATGGAGTTTCAGAATCTGATTTTATTTTTTATAATGCTATTTTTGTTTTTAATGTTTTAGATATTCTTAATCTTCGATGTATAATGTAAGTATACAACTGATTTTCACAATTTTTAAATACTTGAATTGAATTGGTTTACAACATAAAATATGATAATAAATCATCGCAAATGAATATTCCTTCCCCATTAAAAGCCAAGACTTAATTTAAATTCAAGGAACTGAAACTTAGATCTTCTGATTATTAAAGGTACATGGTCCAATTTTTCAAATTTTAGTTTTCACTGTCATATGAAATATCACCAATTAAGATATTTCAATTTCAAATTTCAGTCAAATCAGAACAACCGTTTTGATTTTATGAGCAATCTTGTATTTTCCAATTGCCTATACTTTACTGTGTAAACAATATTATGGTTACCATAATATTAAGAATTTTGACACATTTTCACTAATATCTCCGAAACGTGACGTGTTTCAGCTGTAAAATTTCACATGGGTAATGAGAAAAATATGAGGAATATTTTGGTACCAAAATCTCAGAAAGTTTGAAAAAATTCTGCCCAAATCAGACACGGCTCCTTTAAGCGGACGCCAGTGCCGTACGAAGCGGGGGTCCAGGGGGGGCACTCGCTCCGGACGCTGGCGGGACAAAAATTAAAATATCGGGACGATAGTTTACTACTTTTACCGTCCTGATATTACTGTCCCGCAAATTTTAAGTCAAAATAAGCCACTTTTAGCACAAATAACACAATTAAACAAGTTTTTATATCGATTTTTGGCTGAAAATAGCGAAATTTTCGCGCGCATTACAAACAAATTGACGGTATATACATCGGGACGAAACATGAATTTCGGGACGGTAAATGTGTTTGTCCCCCTTGGCTTACATACCTTCGTACGGCCCTGGCGGACACTCTACTAAGTAATTGATCCAAAATGATGGTAAAATGAAAATTATTATGATATTAGTGAAATAACAAAATAAAAATTGATAAACCATTCAACAGACAAATTCATCACTTGTGTGCAATGCAGTTGGCCTTCTTTATTTAATGAGAAAGAGGTGTAACCATGTAGGCCCTTGCTAAAGTCATCTGAAAAAAAACCTATTCATTCTGGACGGGACCAAATCACGTTGTGCGTGAACAACAAACCAATCAAATCGATCATCAAGCCGCACAGCAACAGAACAGACAAATCACGCAAGCTCACGAGTATCACGTGAGTTGCGTTTGAACTTTAACCTCGGTGCACAAGACACGTAAAAATGAAAAGGTTTTCTTCACGCGACTATAATCCAGCAAGCTTACCATCTATTTTGATTTATGTAGTACACCCAGAATGAATTCTTCACATCTTTACTGCTTTCTTTCTTCTCTTTTTCTTTGCTCAACCCCTGTAACAAATACATAACGATATATTTGTGACTCTCTACCTATATAAAATGTTTACAACTACAAATTACTTAAAACAGAGAATACAACACCAAATTATAAGGGGCGCAGCTATTATTACAATCACATACTCACTGATAGTACATGGATCTCATGTAATTCTGGGTCTATTGTAGCTCTCTGGGTAAACCCTGCAGCTGGCACTGAAATGTCAAGAACACAAAAAATGGCAACATGAAACATTTTAATAATATAGTAGAAAAAAAGGTCTTATGAAAAAGTTTTGAAAAAAGGGCTTGAAAGCCTTGAAATAATCTTGATGCAGTTGATACTTATTAATGGAGGAGTTAAGTGTTTAACAAAGTCAACCGCTAACACTGTGCTTGTTTGACAACAAATAATAAAAAAAACCTTTTTTCTGATGAAAGACAAAGGAAAAAAGTATGTTCAAACATGTGTTGTGACCGAAGTTTAAAATTTCAACATATACCATGATGATTTGAAATATTTGGGGTACAGTCAGAAGGCTGTCACTTGGGTTTGGTCATTTGGATAATTCAGAACTTAAATAATTATAGGTTAATAGATGTAAATTTCACGTCGCGAGAGAAATGAGACAAAATAAATGCATGCACGGCCAATTTTGATGCGTCCAATTCACGAGGCCCATAGGGGTCGAGTGAATTAGACAGCGATGAAAATTTACTGCAAATGCATTCATTTTGTTTCACTTTATGAGCATAATGGAATGCAATTTTTTTTAAACCTAATTCATACATGGCAGAACAATTATTACATCTTTTGTAAACAGAAATTGGACTTTTTATATGGCCATCAAAATTCAAAAATTAAGCTAAACTAAATACATCATCATCCAACAAAAAAAAAAATGAAACATTCATACGCTTAAAGCTTGCACGCAAACCGGAATGCACCACGCAGAGTGCATCACCTCAAGAAGATAAGGGTTGTTTGTATAAATAAGATAAAATGATATGAAAATAAAATCACTTGTTTTTGTTATTTAGTTTTTGTAGTGATTTGTCAAATAGTTTTTGAATTTCCCTACTTTTTGGAAAATAATCATTGAATGAGTTTTAAATTTCAGTCATTTACCATGTTCAATTTTTTATAGTATATTCTACTTACATGTAGCACTGTCTTTTTTCGAACCATCAGATAATATATCCAACTCATTGGTATCTACTTGATATGTAAGAAAGTCACACAAATAGTCTCGCTGACGCTGACCTCCAAATATGTACAATTTCCTGGTATACTAGATAACAAAGAAGAAGACGAATATTAGAATTTAGTAATCTGGAATAATTACAAATGTTTTACACAATGTAACAGCTCTTCATTTTAAAAAGTAGCTTTGCAAAATTAAATAAACAAGATGGTTCGCGAACCAGTAGTCTCGCCTGCGTATCGACCGCCTACTGAATTGACCGCCTACTTAATCATTCAGTTGTGGGGTGGAGAAGAAAAGGGTAGGAGTAGCGTATGCGTATTGAGCGCTTCAGATGACCTTTTGACCTTGACTGACCTTGACCTTGGGTCTTTTTGTTGCCATGGAAACGTTAATTTCCTCAAATTTGGTAAACAAGCACTATGGTCGAAGTCAGGGGTTCATGAGTTATGACCTTGAACTCAAAATGACCTTGGATGACCTCCGGTCAACTTTTTGAACAATTTTGGAAATTTGACCTCAGATGACCTTTTGACCTTGACTGACCTTGACCTTGGGTCAAGTACTTTCTATGGTCTAAGTTTAATCCATATGGGGTCAGGGGTTAATATGTTATGAGCTTGACCTCAAAATGACCTCGGATGACCTCAGGTCAACTTATTGAACAATTTTAAAAATTTGACCTCAAATGACCTTTTAACCTTGAATGACCTTCACAGCACCCCTCCAAAAAGGCGCGTCGAGTGTGCTAATCCCGAATCCCTTCATGTCACCAAGTTTCATTACCATAGCCCTTACGGTTTAGGACATATACTTAAAAATTATGCATAAATTATGCAAATTCGGTACTTCATATGCATAGTTTGCGTTCAGCTTCAACCCTTCCTACTCACCAAATATTTTCTACATAGGGCATACAGTTTCCGAGATTTGCTCCGGACAAGAAATGCGGACGGCGGACAGCGAACGAGGACCGGCGGACAGTTTTAAGGAATGGTATGTCTCTTCCTGAAAAATTTTCAGGCAAGACAAAAATGAAATACTACACAGATTTGACTAAGTACAATGCAATATGCAATATATATTTTTTAGATACATTCAGACAAAAAAATGGGAGAACTTTTCGTTTTAGAAATCACAACAGTTATAATGACATAAATGTCCTCTTTTAAATTTTGGCCTTCTTGGCCGAGGAAATTGGCACGATGATCGTGTCAATTACTTCGCCCAAAATAGCTATAGACACGGGTTGGGTGTGAGAATGTGAATGGCTGTGGAGTTGATGCTCACTGATGCTGAAAAGGATGGCAACAAAAAACAGTGTGAGGAAGGTGGCTTGCATTAGTATTATTACAACTTTGCTGCCCATTATTTTCTTCTTGTTTTTTTGTTTTACTCCTCTTTTGGTCTGTCACGGACCAAACGACAAAAAGGCAACTTCAAGTTGACAATCTAAATTAATGTATGTTTTTAAATGTATTCATTCCACCGCTCCAAGTTATCTTCCAATCTTCTGAGAAACCAATCAACGCATGAATACAGGGCTCGGCTTCGTTCCTCTTCAGATCTCACCCGTCTTTCTATTCCCAGATCTTTTAAGACCGCTGGTGATTCTTCATTCATTGTTTGTGCTCCTCGGTTGTGGAATGAACTCCCTATTGATCTGAAAGAGGCAACATCCATCCCTGTGTTCAAGCGGCTGCTTAAAACACACTTGTTTCCTGTGTAGATTTTGCTTGTTTTTTTCCATTTGTTCTTTATCCTTTTCTGTGTTTCTTTCTTGTTGTAAGGCGTTCTGTTCTTTGTAGGGCGCCATATAAGAACTTGGTAATAATAATTATAACATCAGAAACTCCCCCGGTAGTAATATTACCAATCAATGAAGGTCACTGTCCTCCCAGTGCTCCCACCATTTTTGTTGCCATCCCCTTGAGGATCAGTGAGCATTGGCAGCTGATCTGCTCCATAGCCATTCACTTTCTCACACCCAAGTGACCCGATCATCATGTCTATAGCCAGTTTGGGTGAGGTTAGTGACACGATCATTGTGTCTATAACCACTTCCTTAAATTTTATATTTTATTAGGAATACCTATGTCCATACCCTTATGAAATGAAATATTGTATTAAAAGACTAATCACTAACTTAAAACATCAAATTTTCCTACATTTACTTTAAAATTGCCAACTTAAACCAAGCCATGCATCACCAGGAAACATCAAAATCGGCCTTATTGGTCTAGCCACTGGTCTCGCCGATTTTCAAGTAATTTTAAAGTGATTTTCAAGTAATTTCAAAGTGATTTTCAAGTAATTTTAAAGTAATTTTCAAATAATTTTAAAGTGATTTTTGCAATGTTTTTAAAAACTTGAATGTATAAGATAATGGCGATTGTACTTGTTTGTGTTAACCTTCAAGAACACAATGTAAAATATGCAGTAGGGATGGTCACTTGCTTTCGACTTAAACCGGATTTCACACTATTTCTTTTGTGTTAAACATGACAAATAATTATGATAAAACAATACGGAAAAGACAGGGTTTCAAGTTCCTTTTGAGTTATGCGGTTTTACAGGTTATGCGTTTTCGTGTTACCGAGTTTCCACTGTACACAGAAAGTCTAACTGTGGTAATTCCACTTAAAAAAAACACAATTAAGGAAACACTTACAGGATGGAAGAGCATAGAGTGGCATATCCTAGATTTGATTTGTTGCACACCAGGGTGAGTTGTAGAGTTACAATCCTGCCTCAATAACTTCCATGTATTGGTGGGTATATGGTATGAGAATAAGCCACTGAATGAGCCTTCACTTGGTCTCTCATCTGATGACAAAGCATTCCTCCTGTAATAACAAACACACACATTGCGTAATTTTACTTCCCTACTCAAAGCTACTAATGATATACCCAAGGCAATCAAGATTCAAGATAACATGATTAGTTTGTCACCATTTATACTTAGTTCAGTGTCTCTACACTATTGTAACCATGTTAAAGGTATAAAATACTAAGATAACTGAGCTCAGTAACAATGTAAAAGTAGAAAGTGCACTGCAGTGATAGATCGCAAAAGATTAAAATACAAGAGAATGGACAATTAATGGTATTATGGATTGAGCTCCGCTCTACTCCACCTTTTAAGCAAATGACTTGTAATGCAAATATTAGCTTCACAACAAGGATACAACAATGTAATAGCAAGTCAATAATCATAAACTATGTGACCTTGCCAAAATCCTACCACCAAAGACATATATTGTTGAGTGATCAAAGGTGAGCTAAGGCCCTCTTTCTGATCCAGTATCATCAGAAATTAACCTTTTCCTGCCGTTGAGCGTCTTACTGTCGTCTCAGGCGTAGGACGTCCCCCAGACACCCTAAAACACTGAAGTATAACTAATCTCACTGCCTCATACCTTCAAAAACACTATCCCAGGCAATGTGTACAGTTCATACAGGTGTATTATGCTGGAGTCTCATTTGAATTATGTAGAATATTTCAAAATAATTTGAATTTCCTTCAAAGTCAGTTTAGAGGTAAAATGCCTTCAGCTTGGGACTGGAAAGGGTTAATGTTTTACCTTGCCCAGCTCCTACCCACAAAGACATACCTCGTTGAGGTATCAGTATCTATACACATCTAATGCTCAAACATGCCCCTAGGCTCTCCTTCTGAACCATATAAATGTCTTACCTTGCCAAGATCCTGCCACCAAAGACATAGATGGTTGAGGTATCAGTGTCCATACACATCTGGTGGTCAAAGATGAGCTTAGGCTCTCCTTCTGAACCAGTGTCATCACATATTAATGTCTTACCTTGCCAAGATCCTACCCACAAAGACATAGATTGTTGAGGTATCAGTGTCCATACACATCTGGTGCTCAAACATGACCCTAGGCCCTCCTTCTGAACAGTGTCGTCACATATTAATGTCTTACCTTGCCAAGATCCTACCACCAAAGACATAGATTGTTGAGGTATCAGTGTCCATACACATCTGGTGCTCAAACATGACCCTAGGCTCTCCTTCTGAACCAGTGTCATCACATATTAAGGTCTTACCTAGCCAAAATCCTACCACCAAAGACATATATTGTTGAGGTATCGGTGTCCATACACATCTGGTGGTCAAAGATGACCCTAGGCTCTCCTTCTGAACCAGCATCATCACATATAGATGTCTTACCTAGCCAAGATCCTACCACCAAAGACATACCTCGTTGAGGTATCAGTGTCTATACACATCTAATGCTCAAACATGCCCCTAGGCTCTCCTTCTGAACCATATAAATGTCTTACCTTGCCAAGATCCTACCACCAAAGACATAGATTGTTGAGGTATCAGTGTCCATACACATCTGGTGGTCAAAGATGAGCTTAGGCCCGCCTTCTGAACCAGTATCGTCACATATTAATGTCCATTTATTGGTGTCGATGTCATATACATAGAAATCACTCTGAAAGAAATTTAGACAAATGTATATGAAAGACAATAGAAATGACAGAATATTTGCACGATTTAAAATATCACTAACTTCTAAGATGTGCTTTTATGTTTCACTCATTTGTAGAAATGTCATTGTTTGTTATGCTATGTTATTGTACATCACACTCTTATACAATCTTACGGAAAAATATGTTCCTTACGCCTAATGTTCCTCCAGGATGATATCACTTTTCACTCCTGCCTGGGCAAAATAATATTTGGTGAATATTTTCTTTGAATCATTAAAGAGACCAAGTGATCTGTCAAAAGCCTACCTTTAGGGGTGAGACATTCCGCACTCCCGACTCAAGGTACCTGCCTAGAGTAAAGATTTGCCTCCGCTGAGGATCTAGACACATTTTATGACATGAACGTGCACTTGGACCGCCCTGAAAACAAATTCAAATACGATAAGAAAACAATATCATTATCAAGTGTACAAATGTGGTAACCAGCTTCTTTATCAAGGCATAGTAAAAATTGTGTGACACTTTAAAGTTGATTTTTTAAATAAGTCAAGACCAATATTCATAATTTGTTAATATAATAGATACTCTCATATAAGGGGATCCAAAACAACCAGGTCAATTGTTGCCATATAGAAGGGTAACTTTATCATTTCAAACAGGAATTCAACCTTATTTTGTCAAAATCACACATTATGGAGAAAGAGAATCTTTGAGAGAATAGTATACAAATACTGACTGCTTTGTTGAGGGGCATGTTTTAAATTATTTTCCCGAGGTGATCTCAAAACCATGAATATGCCCTCAGCTGAATATGCCTGAGGTGAAGCTGAGGGCATATTCATGATTTTGAGAATACTGAGGGGAAATAATTTTAACCATACACCGAACAAAAAGCAGTCAATATTTGTTTTATGTACCAAATATATAGAATTTTATCCTCTGGTTGGTGAAAAGAACCATTTTAGCTCAAAGCGCCCAATGATAATTTACGATATTTGTTTCTCCTTTCAGTGCTGACCGTGTTGTATTGTGCGCACAAAAAAACTAGCTTACGCACTGCAGCGTGTATTTGACCATGAATGCTTAAAGTCACGCGCGTAAAGCTCGAGTTACACGACGCAAAATACATTGAGCGGGCCTAGTGCAAAATATGCCCTGACATAAGCATGGTCGATAATTCGATATATCGAAATATATAGATTTTTTTAAAACATCGATATTGCCGATATTGGATTTCGAGGTTTATCGATATATCGAACTTGTCGATATTTTGAAAATAACATCGATAAATCGGGTGTACGATATTTCCACAGCTAATGATATATCGTACCCGTCGATGTTTTGAAAATAATATCGTATAATCGGGCGAATGATGTCTACAAATCTAGCTATAATCATCGATAAATGTAAATATTATTCACTCATTAGCTCATTGTTAACTTTGCTCATGTTAATTATTTCACTCATATGAACAATATCTTTAAATGGTTCAAAATATCAGCTTTTATGAAGGTTATAAGTGTAAAAATAAATGTCAATAACATAGTCTTGAATCTTGAATGCGTGCGTGTAACTTATCGGCCTTCACGTATCAGGGAAATATGTTCAACTAGCAGCGATGTTTTATGCCCGTGCATATTATTGCAACTTCGATATATAATATTTCTTGGCACATAAACACTAGTCAGTTAAAAAAACTGTCATAAATTGAAGATGATATCCTTTATTTTAAAAATATTATTCAGTTTTAGATGTTATATCCGAGTTATAAAATGATCACATGTCGCGCCAACACTGTAATCCATCGATGCACATAATATTTTACAATGACTAGAGGGACATTGTTTGCTCGCGATCATGCCGATTATAAACAAATGTCGCGCCAATACTGTAATCCATCGATGCACATGTTTAACGATGACTAGAGGGACATTGTTTGCTCACGATCGCGCCGATTATTAACAAAGCCGTCTCAGGGAAAACAACCTGAAAATGGACCGTGAAAAGCTGAATTTAACTGAAAATAAACTCTAAAAACATTGTTG
>JXSR01S011137.1:0-13071 GCA_000969725.1 Ophiothrix spiculata
TGCTGGATTTTTCGATAGAGCTAGATCCTGTACACTAAAATAAGATTCACTCAGAAAAAGTCCCCCTCTGTGGCAATCAAAGATCTCAATAATTACGCTTCTCTAATTAAACAATTAATCAACTAAAACAAATAATTCAGGTTCACATAACAATGATTATAATATTCATGTTAGGAATTTATATCTAGACTTATTACAAATGTTTTCCTAGATGGTTCAGATTTATATTAATGAGGTCAGGTTTGAGGGTAATCATGATGCATATGTATTAGGTGTGTCACAGATCCTGATAATTCAAAATTAGTAATTTATCATAGAACGACAATCGCTGCATTTATATGTACACACTGCACAGACAAGTACAACATGGCGTTACAGAATCTATATGGCGTTTTCTTTGTCTTAAGCAGCTTCTCTTTGTGTTCAAAATGTGCACAGACTAGGGTTAAAGTGACATCTCCGGTTTATCCAGTATCAGTCGGAGGTATTTTAGCGATACAATGTGAAGTATGGAATATGCAGGATGCATATAGAGTAAACATGTACCGTGTATTAATGAGTGGTAATACAGAGGAACTGACAACAAAGGGAGAGTATGATAGTCGATCATCTCTTGGTCAACGCGGATTTCTTGCAAAACGAACATTTCCCGGAAGATCTAATATAATCATCCTAACAGTGCTTGATGTACGTGCAAGTGATGAAGGCGAATATTTGTGCAAAGTATATTCATTAAATCGTGGACAACATAATGATATAGCACAAGATTCACTATCTGTTGAAATACATTTCTTTCCGAGCAAACCGTATCCAACATGTTATATAACACCAAATAAATTAACAGCAAGGTCCGGTGAAATGCTTGTATTTACTTGTTCATCTCAAAAAGGTTTTCCAACTGCTGAACTAAACTGGATGTGCGTTAACGCTGATGAACATTTCACTACTCAGGAAACATCAGAAGAAGACATGGTTATTTCAACAATATCTTTAACAGTAGATGAGACGTATAATGGGGCAATATTTGAATGCAGATTAACAAGTGCTGGATTTTTCGATAGAGCTAGATCCTGTACACTTGGACCATTGAAATTAATTTCAAGCAAAGGTAACCAGAATGCAGTTCAAACCAATGATAAAACCAAGAAAAATTATAAAGATTTTGAAACATTAAAAGATGAAATATGTGGCACATCATGTACACAGGAAGATCAGTACACTTTAATGTACTTGGGAGTGGCGATGGTCGGTATCACGATATTAATGTTGTTATTTCTAACAACGATGATTATTTATTGTTATAAATATTTCACCATTTCTGAAGAAGTTTTAGAGACAGGAAACAGTTTTACAAGTAGTGATGGAAGTGACCCAATTTATGTGTCACTGCAAAGGCGTCATGAACCCGATAGAAGCTCGTTGTATATGTCAGTTGAAGATCCAAATAATCCTGGAAATAAAGTACTAGTACCGAGGGAAGTAGTCGACGATTTTTATAGATCTCTTAGTTTGAAAAAGAAAGGTTACAGGCATTAGGGGTTTTAAAGTTGGTTCATTTGTTGGGATGAAACATATTTTTAAAAATACCTGAATGAAACATATGCAGTCACAAAGCTGCAAGATATTCGTTTCCATGATATATCACGAATGATTCATGCTCTTTCTGTACATGTTATAAATATTAAGACTAATACGTGAACTGCTGATGTTAAAATAAGGTTTTTAATTCCTAACGATGTTTGAAATTTAGAATAACAATTAAAAGTCGACATTTTAAAACAAAAATATGAATTTCCATATGATCTACTATCCAACAGTTAAGTGTTTCCCGTATTATGGTTTTACTAAAAAGAAACTAAAATTTTAATTTACAGGTAGTAAAATTTTAGTGGAAGTTTGAAAATATTCGCAGAAAGGTACTGTACAAACAGAAAGACGCATATTTTATTTATGATGAAACTGGAAACCTTGTACTAGGTTTTGGATCTGAATCTTAAGATTATTGATAAAAATAAAAAAACCAATGACAAGGTTTAATATTCAACATAATTTCATTTCGTTCAATAATAAACACGTTCTTGTGTTAGTGTGAGTTAAAAAGATCATATCTTTAAACAGTAATCATAATATGGCTATAGTGTATTGATCAACGTTACAAGTATTAGTATAGTTCAAAATTAGTAATTTATCATAGAACGACAATCGCTGCATTTATATGTACACTGCACAGACAAGTACAACATGGCGTTACAGAATCTGTGTAGCGTTTTCTTTGTCTTAAGCAGCTTCTCTTTGTGTTCAAAATGTGCACAGACTAGGGTTAAAGTGACATCTCCGGTTTATCCAGTATCAGTTGGAGGTATTTTAGCGATACAATGTGAAGTATGGCATATGCAGGATGCATATATAGTAAATATGTACCGTGTGTTAATGAATGGAGATACGGAGGAATTGACTGTAGTGGAGGAATACAATACACGGTCGTCTCTTGGACAGCGCGGATTTCTAGCAAAACGAACATTTCCTGGAAGATCTAATATAATCATCCTAACAGTGCTTGATGTACGTGCAAGTGATGAAGGCGAATATTTGTGCAAAGTATATTCATTAAATCGTGGACAACATAATGATATAGCACAAGATTCACTATCTGTTGAAATACATTTCTTTCCGAGCAAACCGTATCCAACATGTTATATAACACCAAATAAATTAACAGCAAGATTGGGTGAAAGGCTTGTATTTACTTGTTCATCTCAAAAAGGTTTTCCAACTGCTGAACTAAACTGGATGTGCGTTAACGCTGATGAACATTTCACTACTCAGGAAACATCAGAAGAAGACATGGTTATTTCAACAATATCTTTAACAGTAGATGAGACGTATAATGGGGCAATATTTGAATGCAGATTAACAAGTGCTGGATTTTTCGATAGAGCTAGATCCTGTACACTTGGACCATTGAAATTAATTTCAAGCAAAGGTAACCAGAATGCAGTTCAAACCAATGATAAAACCAAGAAAAATTATAAAGATTTTGAAACATTAAAAGATGAAATATGTGGCACATCATGTACACAGGAAGATCAGTACACTTTAATGTACTTGGGAGTGGCGATGGTCGGTATCACGATATTGTTGTTATTTCTAACAACGATGATTATTTATTGTTATAAATATTTCACCATTTCTGAAGAAGTTTTAGAGACAGGAAACAGTTTTACAAGTAGTGATGGAAGTGACCCAATTTATGTGTCACTGCAAAGGCGTCATGAACCCGATAGAAGCTCGTTGTATATGTCAGTTGAAGATCCAAATAATCCTGGAAATAAAGTACTAGTACCGAGGGAAGTAGTCGACGATTTTTATAGATCTCTTAGTTTGAAAAAGAAAGGTTACAGGCATTAGGGGTTTTAAAGTTGGTTCATTTGTTGGGATGAAACATATTTTTAAAAATACCTGAATGAAACATATGCAGTCACAAAGCTGCAAGATATTCGTTTCCATGATATATCACGAATGATTCATGCTCTTTCTGTACATGTTATAAATATTAAGACTAATACGTGAACTGCTGATGTTAAAATAAGGTTTTTAATTCCTAACGATGTTTGAAATTTAGAATAACAATTAAAAGTCGACATTTTAAAACAAAAATATGAATTTCCATATGATCTACTATCCAACAGTTAAGTGTTTCCCGTATTATGGTTTTACTAAAAAGAAACTAAAATTTTAATTTACAGGTAGTAAAATTTTAGTGGAAGTTTGAAAATATTCGCAGAAAGGTACTGTACAAACAGAAAGACGCATATTTTATTTATGATGAAACTGGAAACCTTGTACTAGGTTTTGGATCTGAATCTTAAGATTATTGATAAAAATAAAAAAACCAATGACAAGGTTTAATATTCAACATAATTTCATTTCGTTCAATAATAAACACGTTCTTGTGTTAGTGTGAGTTAAAAAGATCATATCTTTAAACAGTAATCATAATATGGCTATAGTGTATTGATCAACGTTACAAGTATTAGTATAGCTTTATAACACATTACTTATATAATTCATGTTTGTAAATAGTTATATGCTTAATATTTTGTTAATGCTTTAGAAATATTTTTATGTATTATGAATTCTTATCTTAGCGTTAAGAACTTCACATAACCGAGGCAAAACAGCAATGCACCGTTTAGTAGAGTTTCATTTGTAAGTGTTATTCGTTCGAAACAGTAGTCAGTGATTGTAATATATGCGACTGCTTATTTTTTGAATGCACGCCATCTGGCGATGAAAATTTTTCATTTATGAATTAGCATAAATTACGCATTAGAAACAATTCAAATGACGCTTATTATGATTATAATATTAATGTTAGGAATTTATATCTCGACTTATTACAAATGTTTTCCTAGATGGTTGAAATCTATATTAATGAGGTCAAGTTTGAGTGTAATCATGATGCATATGTATTAGGTGTGTCACAGATCCTGATAATTCAAAATTAGTAATTTATCATGTAGAACGACGATCGCTGCATTTATATGTACACTGTACATACGAGTACAACATGGCGTTACAGAATCTGTATGGCTTAAGCTGCATCTCTTTGTGTTCAAAATGTACACAGACCAATGTTGAAGTCACATCTCCGGTTTATCCAGTATCAGTCGGAGGTATTTTAGCGATACAATGTGAAGTATGGAATATGCAGGATGCATATAGAGTAAACATGTACCGTGTATTAATGAGTGGTAATACAGAGGAACTGACAACAAAGGGAGAGTATGATAGTCGATCATCTCTTGGTCAACGCGGATTTCTTGCAAAACGAACATTTCCCGGAAGATCTAATATAATCATCCTAACAGTGCTTGATGTACGTGCAAGTGATGAAGGCGAATATTTGTGCAAAGTGTATTCTTTAAATCGTGGACAACACAATGATATAGCACAAGATTCATTATCTGTTGAAATACATTTCTTTCCGAGTAAACCGTATCCAACATGTTATATTACACCAAATAAATTAACAGCAAGGTCCGGTGAAATGCTTGTATTTACTTGTTCATCTCAAAAAGGTTTTCCAACTGCTGAACTAAACTGGATAAATGTTAACGCTGATGTATATTTTACTACTCATGAAACATCAGAAGGAGACATGGTTATTTCAACTATATCTTTAACAGTAGATGAGACGTATAATGGAGCAATATTTGAATGCAGATTGACAAGTGCTGGATTTTTCGATAGAGCTAGATCCTGTACACTTGGACCATTGAAAATAACTCCAAGCAAAGGTAAACAGAATGCTGTTCAAACCAATGATAAAACCAAGGAAAATTATAAAGATTTTGAGACATTAAAAGATGAAATATGTGGCACATCATGTACACAGGAAGATCAGTACACTTTAATGTACTTGGGAGTGGCGATGGTCGGTATCACGATATTAATGTTGTTATTTCTAACAACGATGATCATTTATTGTTATAAATATTTCTCCATTTCTGACGAGGTTGCAGAGACAGGAAACAGTTTTACCAGTTGTGATGGAACTGAACCCATCTACGTGTCATTGCAAAGACGTCATGAACCTGATAGGAGCTCGTTGTACATGTCTGTTGAAGATCCAAATAACCCTGGAAATAAAGTGTTAGTACCGAGGGAGGTCGTTGATGATTTTTATAGATCATTGAGTTTGAAAAAGAAAGGTTCCAGGCTTTAAGTAAATTTAGGAATTTGTATGTGTCATTTCAAAGGCGTCATGAACCAGATAGAAGCTCGTTGTACATGTAAGTTGAAGATCCAAATAATTCTGGGAATAAAGTGCTAGTACCGAGAGAGGTAGTTGATGATTTTTACAGATCACTGAGTTTGAAAAAGAAAGGATCTAGACATTAACAAATTAAAATAAAATCAACATGCAACTGTTATCATGTAATTGTTTTAAAACTGTAGGTTTGCTATTTTCGGATTTTTTTTTCAAGATGTTTTTATCCAACAGCAATTCATTACGTTAATAAAATAAGGGTATTTTATTTTAAGTTATTTTACGAAAGAAATACCAAGTGTTCTAAAAACAGGGTTTTATGTTGAAATTTATCATTTGAAAAACTAATAACAGAAACAGATTGAGAAATGTAACTAGACATTATTGGAAATTATTGTTGATATTTTTAGTTTGAGGTTAGTATATTGCATTTCCTTGTGGGGAAATTGAACTTTGATAAAAGTATACTACATTTTTTTCTCATAAGATTTTCATATCACCTTATTGTACTTTTTAGATATACAAAGAGGCTATGCCAGAAACGTGTAGAAAATTCAACACTTTAATGCATTTTTCCTTTTCAACCTATTTCCGTCGTTTCGTCCATTTTTAATTGCATTAAACAAATTTTAATAATTGCAATAACTACCTATTTTAGCATAAATAAGATTTTGTAGTTTAACTATGATAATTCAAAATTAGTAATTTATCATGTAGAACGACGATCGCTGCATTTATATGTACACTGTACATACGAGTACAACATGGCGTTACAGAATCTGTATGGCGTTTTCTTTGTTTTAAGCTGCATCTCTTTGTGTTCAAAATGTACACAGACCAATGTTGAAGTCACATCTCCGGTTTATCCAGTATCAGTCGGAGGTATTTTAGCGATTAGAATATGTATTTTTATCTAATATCTAATATAATTTTTATTGGGACACCCGGTTATAGCATAATGATGAAGTATTGTAGTTGAGATATAAATTACATTTATTTTGGAAATAAATAAGTCGCATAAAAGCTTTAATTATTTATATAAATTTGTACAATATTTTATCTTGATGATGTCGTGCGTGTTTTAAAGCATGTCATCATTGTTATGTGAATGAGATTATAAATCGAAATTAGTTATTTTTTTATTAAACCTTAGGTAATATAAAAAAATCATATTAAAAATGATTGTTCAGAAAGAAATTAGCCAATATTACATACACTGATTATAGTTTGAAGCCTGTTTCAGTTTTTTAAAAAAAATTGTTATCTGTAGAAGCCTATCTGTATTTTAATTGAGGCTAAATGATTGATATTTATTATCTTGATACTAGAAATATTGTGTTCTAAAAATTGATTTATTAGTTTCTAGAACTTTGGCATATAATTTTACTCTTGCGAATCTTGCTTGAAATTAATGGTTGTATCCAGACCGTTTGGTTTTCCGCTTGTGCGCCATCAAACGTTGAAAGATTTCCATTTATAAATTAGCATAAAATACGCTTAAATGATATCACTGTGTTACATTATAATAATAGCGATATCACTAGGAAATAGTATCTCGACTCATTTAAATGTATTCCTAGATGGATATAATTAGTATTAATGAGGTCAGATTTAATGATGAATATAATGCATATGCATTTGTATGTTTCTCAAATATATAGATTCAAAATCAACATAATTTATCACATCACACTCAGTGACATAGGATTGCAATTTACACAACACAAAGCGGTATGAATATGGCGTTATACTGCTTTTATTTTGTGATCTTTATTATAAACTGCATCTCTCCGTGTTCAGAAAGTGCACAGACTCGGGTAGAGGTGACATCGCCCGTTTATTCAGTGTCTCTAGGTGGGATTTTAGTGATTCAATGTGAGGTATGGGATATGCAGGATGCGTATAGAGTGAATCTGTATCGTGTGTTAATAAATGGCGACACGGAGGAACTGACAACAATGGGAGAATATGAAAGCCGTTCATCTCTTGGCCAGCGCGGATTTCTTGCCAAACGGAATTTTCCTGGTGCTTCTAGTATCATCATGCTAACAGTGGTGGATGTGGTACCAAGTGACAAGGGAGAATATTTATGCAAGGTACATTCGATGGTTCGTGGAACATATACTGATATAGCACAAGATGCGATATTAGTAGAAATACATTTGTTTCCTAACAAACCACATCCGATTTGTTATAGCACACCCAATAAATTAATGGCCACGAAGGGTGAAAGACTTATATTCACTTGTACATCGAATAGAGGATTTCCAGCTGTGGAACTAAACTGGATGGGTGTAAATACTGATGTACATTTTACTGTTCATGAGTCATCAGATAGAGATATGATTACATCAACAGCATCAATAACGGTTGATGAGATGTACAATGAAGCTATATTCAAATGCAGCATGACAAATTCTGGATTTTCTGATAGAGTAAGATCATGTACAATCGGACCCTTGAAAATTAAGTCGGTTAAAAATCATCAAAATGGACTAGTTGGTCAATCCAATGGCAAAACTAATGAAAATTATAAAGAGGAGAATGTATTTAAGGATAGCATTTGTGGCACATCATGCACAGAGGATAATGAATACAATATCATGTACCTTGCAGTGGCTATGGTCGGTACCACACTCTTGATGTTTGTATTCTTAACAACTATGATTATTTATTGTTATAAGTATTTCTCCATTTCTGAAGAGGTTATAGAGACAGGAAACAGTTTTACCAGCAGTGATGGAAGTGAAGCGATTTATGTATCATTGCAAAGGCGTCACGAAGCGGACAGAAGTTCGTTGTACATGTCAGTTGAAGATCCAAATAACCCTGGAAATAAAGTGTTAGTACCAAGGGAAGTGGTGGACGATTTTTATAGATCGCTGAGTTTGAAAAAGAAGGGGTGTAGACATTAAGAAATGTATTTATTATCTGGAAAAAGATTTAACAGTGAGCGCGATAAGACTTAGTTGAATGTTTCCTTATTGATGAAGTTATTTATTTATTCATTTCATTCTTTATTCACACATACTTGTATTATACAAGCATCAACACAACAAAAGTAAAGAAATATGAATGGAAAGGAAGATACAAATTCAGACTGGAGGATGAAAAAAAGTGGAAAATGGTTGCGAAGAGGACAAACTAATTTCATTTACATATCTCCAAAGGGGTATAGCACAATAGATGATGACAAATAATCATGTATAGTATTTACTGTTTAAATTGCATTTGAAAGTGCTGTTGACATATTTTCAACATTCTATTGTAGACAATTTACATTTGGTATGTTAAATAATAACAATGAACTCCTGATATTGTGAAAGTTGGTGATAATGTAAATTATGACAAATATTGATGCTTACAACTATTTTAAAAATCCAGGTTTTTAGAAAGTTTGAGAAAAAGAACCAAACAATCATGCTTAAACGTTAGAATTGTTTTGATATTTCATAATCGTTTACGATGGAAATAATATATTCCATCATTGTGTCTTTATCTTATAATTTGGACAATTTCATATTCAATTCCAAACATGCAAAATGATGATTTTAACATCATATTAATGTTTTCCCTAAAATTGATTAAATACCAGAATACACTGGTGTTTGCATGAGGTATACGACAGCTGTAAGAATGTCATTAAGTAGTTTTTATATGTAAATAAATCCTAAAAATCTCAAAGTAAATAATTATTTTTCTTCTTTTTCTGCTTAGATATTGCTTAACAGCCATTAAAGTTTGACAAGCGGTTTCTTCATGTATAACATATGAAGCACTTTTACTTGTAAATGTATTAAATGTAATCGTAACAGGAGCCATTGTTCGGAATATGAGACTGATATTTTTATGAATGCACGCCATCTGGCGATGAACAATTGTCAATTACAAATTAGCATATGTTAAATATTACAAATGCAAATGTCGCTTCGCTTCGCTTTATTATGATAATTAAATGAACGTTAGGAATCTATATCTCGACTAATTACAATACGTATTCCTAGATGATTCAAATTGATATTAATGAGGTCAAGTTTGATGACAATAATAATGCATATGTATCAGCTATGTCAGAAATCTTGATAATTCAAAATTATATATTTATCATAGAATGACAGCCTCGCACTAGTATGTACACTGCACAGAATACGTCAATATGGCGTTACAAAATCCTTGTGCCGTTTTCTTTGTCTTAAGCTGCTTCTATTTGTGTTCAAAATGTGCACAGACTAGGGTTGAAGTCACATCACCAGTTTATCCAGTGCATGCAGGAGGAATTTTAGCGATAGAATGTGAGGTATGGAATATGCAGAATGCGTATAGAGTCAACCTGTATCGGGTGTTAATGAATGGAGATACGGAAGAATTGACTTTAGCAGAGGAATACAATGCACGGTCATCTCTTGGACAGCGTGGATTTCTAGCAAAACGAACATTTCCCGGAAGATCCAATATAATAATTTTAACTGTGTTAGATGTACATTCAAGTGATGAAGGTGAATATTTGTGCAAAGTATATTCACTAGTACGAGGAGTATATACTGATATAGCACATGATATGCTAGCAGTTAAGATTAATTATTTTCCAAGCAAACCATACCCTACATGCTATAACACACATGAAAATTTAAAGGCAACTACAGGTGATAGATTTGTATTTACTTGTACATCTGAAAAAGGATTTCCAGTTGTTAAATTAAACTGGATGTGTGTCAATTCTGATGTTTATTTTACTACACATGAATCATCTGACGGAAATATGGTTTCTTCAACAGCATCCTTCACAGTTGATAAGTTATATAATGGAGCTGTATTTGAATGCAGAATGACTGACAAGTACTGGATTATATGATAGAGTTAGGTCATGTAGAATTGGACCTTTGAAAGTAACCTCTACTAAAAATCACCAGATTGGAGAAAGTAAAAATAAACAAAATTATGAAGAATCTGGTGTATTAAAGGATGAAATGTGTGGCACATCATGTGAACAGGAGGATGAATATACTTTCATGTACTTGGCAGTGGCTATGGTCGGTACCACAATGTTGATGTTTTTATTTCTTACAACCATGATTATTTATTGTTATAAATATTACTCCATTTCTGAAGAAATCATAGAGACAGGAAACAGTTTTACCAGTAGCGATGGCAGTGAACCAATTTACGTGTCATTACAGAGACGCCAAGATCCAGAAAGAAGCTCGTTGTACATGTCAGTTGAAGATCCAAATAATCCTGGAAATAAAGTGCTAGTTCCGAGAGAGGTAGTTGATGATTTCTATAGATCATTGAGTTTGAAAAAGAAGGGATCTAGACATTAAAAAATTATCATCTCGAAAAAAAAGAAACAGTGAGCGCGTTAGGACTTAACTATAACTAAGTTTTTATTCATACATATATTTCAAGCTTCACAATTAAAGAAATATGAATGAAAAGGATAATACCAATCCAGACTAGAGATTGGAACAAATCCAGAATAGAAAATGATTGTAAAGAAGTCAGTCGAATTGCATTTACATGATATAGGAACATAGATGATGAAAAATATATGGTATTTATGGTTTAAAGTATTTATATTTAAAAGTGCATTTGGAAAACTTCAAAACTCTATTGCAGATGCTTCACATTTGTTATGTTAAATAATAACAGACTACTCCAAACATTAAGGAATTGATGATAATATAGTGTATGATAGATAATTATGCTTAAACATCTATTTCAAAAATCTAGACTAACAAAACAATAATAACGCTAATTTGTTTTAATATTTTATGATTGTTTCCGATAGTAATATTATAGGCTAATTGCGCCTTTATCTTCTATATTCATATCAATTCTAATCATGCAAAGTGGTGATTTTAGTTGGATACTGCTTAACACCCATGTGGGATATAAAAACAAAACAAAACAGCTTCTATAACGTATGAAATCGATCCTTATTTAAAACAGATCTCGCTTGTAAGTGTAATCTATATAAATTGTGATCGGAAACAATGTCTGCACTATGAGACTACTGATTTTATGAATGCACGCCATCTGGCGATGACCAATATCTATTCTAGAATTAACATACATTCAGCTTTACAATATGTTAATGCCATTTTATTATGATTTTAAGGTTAAGGATAGGAATGATTATCTCGACTCATTGCAAATGTATCCCTAGATGGTTATACTTTATATTAATGAGGTCACATATATTGATAATCATAACCATTATGCATATTAGCTATTTCACAAATCCTGATAATACACAATTTGTATAATTTATCATACAACCGCTTCACTGATAATGTACACCGCACAGGCAACTACAATATGGCGTTACAAAATATTTGTGCCGTTTTCTTTGTTTTAAGCTGCTTCTCTTTGTGTTCAAAATGTGCACAGACTAGAGTTGAAGTCACATCGCCGGTTTATCCAGTATCAGTCGGAGGTATTTTAGCGATACAATGTGAAGTGTGGAATATGCAGGATGCATATAGAGTAAATATGTACCGTGTGTTAATGAATGGAGATACGGAGGAACTGACAACGAAGGGAGAGTATGATAGTCGGTCATCCCTTGGACAACGCGGGTTTCTTGCAAAGCGAACATTTCCCGGAATATCCAATATAATAATTTTAACTGTGTTAGATGTACATTCAAGTGATGAAGGTGAATATTTATGCAAAGTGTATTCACTAATACGAGGAGTGTATACTGATATAGCACATGATATGCTAGCAGTTAAGATTAATTATTTTCCAAGCAGACCATACCCTTCATGCTATAACACACATGAAAATTTAAAGGCAACTACAGGTGATAGATTTGTATTTACTTGTACATCTGAAAAAGGATTTCCAGTTGTTAAATTAAACTGGATGTGTGTTAATTCTGATGTTCATTTTACTACACATGAGTCATCTGACGGAAATATGGTTTCTTCAACAGCATCCTTTACAGTTGATAAGTTATATAATGGAGCTGTATTTGAATGCAGAATGACAAGTACTGGATTCTATGATAGAGTTAGGTCATGTACAATTGGACCTTTGAAAAAAACCTCTACTAAAAATCACCAGAATGGAGAAAGTAAAAATAAACAAAATTATGAAGAATCAGGTGTGTTAAAGGACGAAATGTGTGGCACATCATGTGAACAGGAGGATGAATACACTTTCATGTACTTGGCAGTGGCTATGGTCGGTACCACAATTTTGATGTTTTTATTTCTTACAACCATGATTATTTATTGTTATAAATATTACTCCATTTCTGAAGAAATCATAGAGACAGGAAACAGTTTTACTAG
>JXSR01S011137.1:57355-68761 GCA_000969725.1 Ophiothrix spiculata
ACAGCATATAAACATGTATGAAATAATAACTGAAGATAATAGTAATGATACAAGTAATAATACATGCAGTAGTGAACAGTAGTCATGACTAAATAAGTATTTAAAAACCAATTTTGAAAAGTTCACAACAATAATATGTACAATGGTAAAAAAGTACATGTATTTGTTTTATTGCTAAAATGTTGAATGTCAAGTTAAATTAGGTTCATTATGACACAATCTATAGTCCGCAAGATGAATGTGTTCAGCACTCAGTTAGAGTACTTAAATGAAGTATATCAAGTTAAATCAGCTTCATCTTGACCCAATTAAAATTCCTTTATATGAAAGTGTTCAGCACTCACTTAAACTAAGTACATGTACTTGCTAAAATGTTGAATGTCAGGTTAAAAGGCTTCATTTCACACAAACTATAGTCCGCAAGATGAAAGTGTTCAGCACTATAGTTAAACTTGCTAAAATGTTGAAAGCCAAGTTACAACGGCTTCATTTGGCACAATCTATAGTTCGTAAGACGAAAGTGTTCAACATTAAGTAAAACTAAATACTTGCTAAAATTTTGAATGTCAAGTGATATTATGTAATACAATAAAACCGTTTCTTGTAACACGAGGGTTAATCCGATCTCGATGTTTTTTCTCCCCACCGGACTGAGCTCAGGTAAAATATATTTAGAGAAAAAAAGTTCCGTGTATTTAAAAAAAAAAGAAAAGAGTTTGTATTCACTAGGTTTTTTTGCTATATACATTCAGATATTCCATGTATAAAACTTTGCATTATTTCAAATTTACATTAATAAAAGCTAACAGCATAATATGTTTTCAACTAATATTTCTGTAGGACTTAAAGTACGGAGTGCTAACGGGCCTTCTTGCTGTTGTCGTTTACCTTGTGAAAATATGCCGAGGTATGTAAATAACCATAGTGTGGTTATTGTTTCAGTCGTACTATATCTTGTTTGTTGTTGTACTACTTGTCACGACTTTTATTATTTTATGGTACTAATTGAGGTTGTGGTGGTGGTAGTGATGGTGCCGGTAGTGGAGGTGGTGGTGGTGCTGCTGCTGATGATGGTGGTGGTGCTGCTGATGGTGGTGGTGGTGGTGGTGGTGGTGGTGATTGTGGTGGTGGTGGTGGAGGTGGTGGTGGTGGTGGTGGTGGTGGTGATGGTGATGGTAATGGTTTGATACTGGTTATGGCTGTGGTTTTTGTTGTAGCTGTAATTAATGTAGTGGTGTAGTGCTGCTGTTCTTAATATGGTGGTGGTGGTGGTGGTGATGGTTGTGATTGTCACTGATTAAAGTGGAGGTGATGACAGTGATGATGCTTTGGTGCTTGTTGTGGCTGTGTTGTGGTTGTTATGATGATAATGGTGATGGTTTGGTGGTTGTGCTGGTAGTTTGGTGCTGGTTGTGGTTGTGGTATTTGTTGTAGTGGTGGTGTTGGTTGTGGTGGTGGTGATTGTCACTGATTTTAGTGGCGATGATGACAGTGACGTTGGCTTGGTGGTAGTGCTGGTGGTTTGGTGATGATTGTGGCAGTGGTTGTGGTAATAGTGATGATGGTTGTAGTGGTGATGGTGATTTTGGTGGTGATGGTAATAATGGCTGTGCTTTTGGTGGTGGTGATGGTGAAAATGGTTTGGTGATGGTTGTGGTTGTGCTTGTTGTATTTTGATGGTGTTGGTTGTGATTGTAGTGGTGATGATGATGACGGCACATATAAATAGAATGCGCACATGTTTCACGATGTCATATGTTTTAAGATCGCAGAAAGTGTACGACTGAGAACATGAACAATTAAGATGTTTATATTTATTTTCAGACAATGAATGTATTCAGCATGTTAGACCACTACATCTGATATTACTGACTCTACTGGTTTTCGTTATTTTTGGTTTTTGTGGTTTGAAGAAACGTAAGTTATAAAATATACATAACTGTATAAGGTGATTAACATAATGTACGTGATAATGATCAACTTTTCGAGATATGTAAGCATGCAAAATATTTGTATCCTATGTATATTCGCCATTATGTAATAGAAAGGAAAATGCCTGGAAAATGTAAAGTGGTATTTCTAATATTTCCGTTTATTTTATATTGCTTTGGTGCATATGAAAAACGGACTTGACATTCCTTGGGTGTCTGACATATACTATTCTTCTCATAGTCTTGCTTATAGCAGAACACGCTGCCTTGGTGACTCAACAACGAACAAAGCTCTCGATCTTAAGTTAGAAAGAGAGGCCAATTGGAGATGAAAATCCTCTACTGTTTGGATTGCTAATCAAAACTATGAGTGATCCCTTGATGGCAACCAAAAGGGGCCTCCCATTTGGAAAAGGATCAAACCAAAGATCAAAAATACATTAGTTGAAGGCTCCAATGATTATTGGAAGTATGTTGTTGGGATACTTGTTTTGCAGGGTGGCGCTGCTGGACTTCTTCATGGGGAGCAATGCTAGTTTAACTTGGAAGTCAATAATGTTTAATTTACCTGAGAGTATTCTTAAATTTGCCATTAACGTCTCTTTTGACAGCTTACCTATTTTCGCGAATCTCCACAAGTGGGGGAAACGGTTGGGTGGGAGTTGTCCACTTAGTGGCTGTAGAGATGCCCTTCTTCATGTACTTGGCGGTTGCAACCATATGCTGGGGCGGTGTCTGTGGCGCCACGGCAAGATCATTTGGGTCATAATAACTGCCCTCAAAATGTAGGAAGGGAGATTTCCTTATTGCTGCGGACGTTGAAGAATGCCTTACGGCCGGAGACAATTCCTCCAGATGTCCTTCCCGGGGTCAAGAAGGCGGTAATTGTGTTTGTACTATTAATTTATTTTTTGTCAGTCCCTTGTCCTCACCCTGCCTGGCTGTCAGTAGAGGCACCAGTTGGATTGGTTTTCTGTGCTTTCTCTATTCTATTTTTTTGTATTTTGTGTTATTTAATTAAATGTTGAATAAAGATGATTGAATAATAATACTCCTCACGTTTTCAACAGCGTTTAAAGTGTTGGTCCTGGGTGACAAAATAAGCGTGCAGTGTTTAATCAAATATGCCGGATCAGAATTAGGAAGAGGAGCTGAAGATAGACGAGTGGTATTTTACACGGCAGAAGATGATGAAATACCCGACGAGCCCTACGATGCGATATTCAATGCTGTTAGTTTGAGGTCTTTAGCAGTGGACCAACAGAGTGCTACCGATGAGGTGAAATCTGCCAAAAACTTGGCAGTCAAACACTTTGGTGAGGCTATTTATAGGTATGTGCGTTAAAAGATGTAACACGTTCTGAAGTAAATCCAATAATGTTAGGGTTTGATTTTACTTTTTCATGGTCTATAAATAATAAATACGGTGTGACAAGTATTCGCCCTCTAAACATTTCAAATAGCTTCTAATGTATTTAATAATAACGCAGGTTTGATGATGGGAAATCGACAACTACTCCATATATTGTGGGGTTATTTATGATTCCTATTGATCACATAAATTATATATTTCTCAAATATGTGTTGTAATGAAAATTAGAATATATATTGAATAATTGGCGGATGCTTGCTGCACATTTTTTAACTATAACTTTGAAACCAGGATTCGCATGACAACTATAAACATATGTATATGCATTACCATTTAACAAACATTCAAAGTTACACACACAGAGACGTATTAAATTACCTCCTTCTTATCAAGATTAGACTGCCTAGTACTTCAGAATATGGTCTAGATGGCCCCCTTGCAGATTCCAACATTCGTTGACCCTAACTACAAAGTTCTGGGCGTTTGTGCAAGTGTTCTTCTTGATCTTCTTGTTTTCACTGGCTATCTTCTGTTTCAGGTCAGGAATAGTCTAGGATGTTGGGATGTACTGTCCTTCAGATAACCCAAAAAAGTAATTGGTCGGGCTTAAATCATAAGAGTTAAAGGGCCAGGGTTTCTTTGTCTTGAGCGATATGATTCTTCATGAAAAGTCTATTGATAAAGCCATTCTAAACCGTTTCGCTGTATGAGGCGTCATGTCGTCATGGTGAAGTGCCAGAAAAAGAGTGCCAGCACTGTATGGTATATTGGCTCAACCACTTTGATTCTTCTGACCTTCTTACTATCTTTTAAGGTTACTGATTGTATAATGTTTGGTACCAAAAGAATTCTACAAGTCTCCTCTATCAACACATATGTCTAGAGTTTTAATACGAATCTTGGTTATTAACATCTAAAAACCTGTATATTTTAGAATGTATAAATACGGCCTTATTGTGTGAATTTTATATACCGTATGTTATAAGAATGTTGTTCAAGAAATGTAAGTTAACTATAAAGCCCCTTTATGGATACAAAGGTATGCCATTGTTAATGTGCAATTTTAAAAATG
The DNA here is from genome assembly GCA_000969725.1 of Ophiothrix spiculata. Classification (NCBI taxonomy): domain Eukaryota; kingdom Metazoa; phylum Echinodermata; class Ophiuroidea; order Amphilepidida; family Ophiotrichidae; genus Ophiothrix; species Ophiothrix spiculata. The sequence goes on from JXSR01S011137.1 coordinate 61,731, forward strand.
TTCAAAATATATCATAATATCTCTTACTGGGTTCTATTCCATGTAGGTGTTTAGGAAAACAATATTCTTAAGTAAGATATTCAAAAACTACTTCTAAACAATACCATTTTCAACATGTTCAACTTGAGAGTGATCAAATTTCAAATCTTAAAAAAAAAACTTTTTTGAATGATTTTGACATTAGCATCTTTGACATAGTGTAAGCTGTGAGTAATTGACCATTAACCTATTGTTGTATAATTGGGATCACATCAGAAGTTAAGAACAATTTTAATAAAGATAGGAGCTTTTCTTTCTTTCTTTCTTTTATTTTTTTTGGGTAATTTTTTCATGACGGGTTTACATATCAATGGTATTTTAAAATGTCTTCTAGATCTAAAATGTTCTTTTATGAAATAGAATTCATTGTTCCAGAAGTCTTATACAACAAGTATACGGTACTTCTACATTTAGGAACGGTTATATTGTATTACATCATTATTGCGCAGTCAAACTTGTATTATGAATACCGTATCCTATAAGATTTATGAAATAAATTCCTGGACTTTAATCCACAGACATATGATAACTGTATTTGTATATGATGACACATTTTCTGCCCCTGATGTTGTTCCAAAATACCTGATAGAGTATGCTCCACAAGAACTGAAGGATTTGGTGGAAAAATGTAACAATCGATGGGTTGACTTATACTTAGGACCAAACCTTAACAAACAACAATTCGAAAATCTTGAACAGCAGATTCGAACAGTTACAGCTGAAAACTGTGGTAAGAAATATTTCAAAACAGTATGCAGATAGTCTGATTGCTTCATTATTTTTTCAAACTGTTGAGATTTTGATACAAAAATGTTTTATGTCTTATTTTAAATATGAAAATCTGTCTAAAGTTTCACATATTGAACCTATGCTAAACGGACACCATCGTATGGATAACGAATTAAACGTATTGAACCTATGCTAAACGGACACCATCGTATGGATAACGAATTAAACGTATTGAACCTATGCTAAACGGACACCATCGTATGGATAACGTATAACGTATTAAACGTATAAATAAAGGACACAATCGTATGGATAAAATACCAGCTAAATTTGCTGACTAAAGTTGGCGCGATAGTGTCAACGTGCGTTCTTGTGTGCACAGGGGGGATTTCAGAAGCTGAAAGATTTTGAATTTTTTGAATTGATTTCTTTGTATTTGGTGAATACTTTAAAGATTATTCTAGACAGATTTGAAACTGAAAATTTTTGAATTTTTGGATTTGATTTCGTGGCATTTGGTGAATACGTAAAACATATTAACCCTAGTTCTACGAAGGGAGGGGGCCCCGGGTGTTCCCCCTACCGATTTTTTTCTGCCGCTAAAAGTTCCTCGCGCGCAGTGCGAGGCGACTTTGTGTACCTCTAAGTTCATCCTTTTCGCTTATTCTAGCGAAAACAATTCGGCCCTTCCACCTTCATGGGGGTCCGTGTCCGTTCAAAGTTCGAAGGGTCGGGGGAGGGGATTGGTGTAACTCCGTGATTCTAAAAATGTACCTTTAGTCATTTATATATTAGATATCCATTTCAAACTTGGTATTAAGGTCAAAATTGTGATTTTCTACAATATTTAGCAAAAAACTGCTTGAAAATTTGGATATTCCTGCGATTTTTTAGAAAATTTTGATTTTTGCCTATATTTTCCGTACAAATGCCGATTTTTCATATTTTGGTAATTATGACGACACAGTGACGTCATACATTTACAGATTACCTTAATTTTGGTATCAATGGAAAGAGGGGACTGATACCTATCAATTGGTACCACATACGGGGGTCAGGGGGACTCGCTATAAAAAAAATTAGGGGGTTGCAACTACCCCCCCTCCGTATAATATGTTTGTGAAAATCGCTCCGTATAACAAGGGTTAAAGAGAATTCTAGACAGACGTGAAGATATTTGCACAGGGCAGGCTTGAGGGGAGATATTCCCACCTCAGAAGCTGATAGATTTTGAATTGATTTTCTTGTATTTGGTGAATACTTTAAAGATAATTCTAGACAGATATGAAGATGTTTGCACATGGGGGAGTCTGGGGGAGAAGATTTTGAATTGTTTAAATTAAATTTATGGCATTTGGGGAATACGTTAAAGAGATTCTGGACAAATACCAATATATTGGTATATACCAATATACACAGGGGGAGTCTGAGGCCCCTAATTAGCTGAAAGATTCTGAATTGAATTTGTGGCATTTGGTGAATATTTTAATACTTGCACTGTAAAAACTGTAAAAAAGGCACCTTTTTGGTCAAAATATTTGTGTTTATGCAAACTTGTTTACTTGTAATTATGAATTTGCCAACTGCAGATGCATGGCGGAATATGATTTTCCAATCTTTAAGTACTGTATTCTGAACTTTTCAGATCTTAAATTGACAGACTGGGCAGTAATTGTGTATACAGCATTTAAAATTGATGCCAACTTCAAATTGACCTCACCTAAAAATCATCTCGTTTGCTTTCTTTGTCCTGGTCTCTCCTCTAGTTCCTATTCTCTGGACTTTTACCGACTTTGGAAATTCACTCCACCAGTCTCCACCACATATTCTTTACCTAATAGTGTTGACTCTCCTGATTTTGCCAACTAGTGTTTAGGTCAAACAATGGTCAATCATTATGGTATTTGCCCACCAACAAGCTTTTTTTTTGCTCGTCTTTGTATTTTACTTTGTCCTTTATTTTGTATTTTGCTGACTGGTACACTGAAAATTTTGTTTCATCATTTGACAAATAATAAGTTGTCATGAAAATGGTCTAGTATGACAAACTATAATTTGTCGTGGAATCCGTCATACAAGTATTGAACGACGAATTATAATTAGTCATTAAAAACGGTCTAGTATGACGACTTTCTCATGACAATTAGTCATGCTGAAAAATTAGTTTGTCATGAGAAAAAAATAATTTGTCATGCACAAAAATTGATTTGTCATGCAAGAATAATAATTTGTCACTTAATTTGTCAAGCGACACTAGTTTTCAAGAGGTTTTGTTTTCGGTAGACTAATTCCATTTAGGTATGGCTCAATCCATGTGAAATCAACGAGACGAAACACTCAGGTTCTGCTTGCAGGTTTTGCAATGGCTGTCTGGTCTAGTCCATCCAGATGGATCGCGTTCGCCTACGGCGCTCGCTTGTGAGGTCCATCTAGATGGACTAGTCTGGTCAGAATCTGATGATGAAGTATGAGTAAGCTTAAGCATGAGTACGGGAATTCTGAGTCCAGTAGTGTTGTTCTGTCCGACTCCGAATCCAATGCGGTCTGGTCGGAATGTGATGATAGGCTAGGCACAAAACTAATCTGGAATTAAAGAGTTGTTCTATCCGAATCGAAAGAGGTGTTGTCGCTAATTGTCCTCTTGTGCAATAAAACTCGAGAATAAAACGCCACGCCACTTCTTGAAGGTACGGAAACCCGTTATATACGATATCATTCTTCAGCTCTCAGGTATGGTTAGTCGTGCTCAAAGAAGTTTGTCAACATAGCTTGTCATGCCTTCATTAGTTTGTCTTGCCATTGGCTCATGACAATGTGCATTTGTCAATTAACGAAAAGTACGAGTTCAAAACTCGTCCTGCACAGATTTGTAATTCGTACAGTTACAAAAATAGTATGTCCTGCATTTGTTTTCGTTTGGCATGCGCCCGCAAATATCGTCAAGCGACGAATAAGGAGACATTCACTTGCATGACTAATTTATAACCCCTGTTTGACGACTTTTCCACCACGTTTGACGAAATAATGTTTTCAGTGTAGGGCCCTAAGCCTACCAGGACTTGGATTTTCCAACTGGAAGTCTGTACTTTATAAGGCTACATCTGTAACCTTCTTTTCTCCTTGCATATGGTCATTTTTGTTTTACTTGTAACCATTTTTGTACTTCTAACGAACACATGACGTACAGCCATGTATAAACCATACAAAAGTGGGTTTAAGGTGTCTGGTCCACGCGTACTGATACGCTCTCGAATACTGTTTTGAAGCCAAAAAAGTCACATTTTCTCTCATTTTTGTAAAAATAGGTCGGTGACCAACACTTTTTATTTTGTTAATTGAAAGAACATACTTGTGCGCAAATTTTGTGAAACAATTGACACAAAATTTCAGTGTGAAGTTTTTCAATCAACACTAAATAACTTTTGACACATTTCCCATAGACCCCTGTACTAATTTTCCCCCAAAAGCTCCAAAAATACTATTTTAAACTTGCTCGCATGCAAAAACGAATCCGGTGACCCCCAATTTTAAACATCGGTTCTACATCGATAAAATATTATTCATGACGATTTATACCAACAAATTTCAGTCAGATCTATCATGGGCCAGACACCTTAAGTATGGGACCTTTTGCTCTACGTGGTGTTGTGTGACCACTGGCGTATCTTGGAGGTCATGCTTGTGTAATGAGACTGAGTGTCTCCCATAACCAGGAGTCCGAATCTAATTGAACTACACAGAATAAGTCGCTATATATCAATGATTTATTGATCGCACATGTACAAGTACGTTATATACAATTGGATAGTAGCTAGGACACTCAGTCACACGGACGTTATATTTCATTGCACCGGCACGTGTCGCCAGGGGTCATCAAAGGGCCGCAAACAAACCGAGAAGGAAGAAAGAAACAGGGAGTGGAGAAAAAAAATGAGGGACAGAAGGGAAAGAGAAAAGAAAGAGAGAGGGGCGCAAAGAGGAAAGAAAAAGAAAGAAAGAGGAAAGAAGGTAAATAGGAAATAAAGGAAGAAGGGCCGCAAATAGGAAAGAAAAGAAAGAGAGAGTAGAGGAATTGAAGGAAAAGAGAAAAGAAAGAGTGAGAGGCGCAATCTGGAAAGAAAACAAAGAGAAAAGAAAGAAGGAGGGACGCAAAAGGAAAGAAAAAAGAAACAGAGAAAGAGCGAAACAAGGGAAAAAGAATGAAAAGAAAGACAGAAAGAAAGAAAGAGAGAAGAAGAAAGGGGCACCAAAAAAGGAAAGGTAACAAACGCGAGAGAAGAGGAAAAGATGGGAAAAGGGAAAGAGAGTAGAAAAGGGGGAGGGCGCAAAAAAGAAAGAAAGATGGAAAAGGGGAAAAAAAGAACGAAATGAGGGGCGCAAAAAGGAAAGCAAAGAAGAAAGAATAAGGGAAAGAGGGGAAAGAGGAAAAAGAGGGAGGGGTGCAAAAAGAAAAGAAAGAAAGAGGAAAGAGGGAAAGAGGAACTAGAACTGACAGTGTCACTAAAAGTGACACGGATCCTGCCGATTGCCTTTTCTTTAAATGCCAGATGACGAACAATTTGATATATTAAATGTTGAAATCGGACGAAGTTGTCAACTTGACCTTTCTTATGACCTTCGGCCCCAAGGAAAGGTTGGATGACGGGGTCACCATTGGTACTTTTGATCAATGATTCAAGATGAACGATTTGACACCTTATTCTTTGAAATTCGACAAACTTGTAATTTTAACCTTTATTTTGACCTTTTGACCCCTTAGGAAAGGTCGGACGGGGGTCACCATTAACACTTTTGATCGATGTTCCAAAACGAACAATTAGACACCTTAACCTTTGGAATCGGACAAAGTTGAAAATTTGACTATTCTTTTAACCTTTGACCTCCAAGGAAGAGTCAGACGATGGGGTCACCATGGGCACTTTTGATCACTGAACAAAGACGCACAACTTGCAACCTTACATGTTGAAATCGGAAAAAGTCGAAAATTTGACCTTTCTTTTGACCATGGACACTTTTGATCGCTGTTCTAAGACAAACAATTTGACACCTTAACCTTTGAAATTGGACAACGTTGACAATTTCACCTTTCCATTAACCTATGACCCCGAGGAAGGGCCGAAAGACGGGGTCATCATTGACACTTTTGATCGCAGGTCCAAGATGAGCAATTTGACACCTTAACCTTTGAAATCAGACAAAAGTTGAATATTTTACCTTTCTTTTGACCTTTGACCTCAAAGGAAGGGTCGAACGAGGAGGTCACCATTTACACTTTTGATCGCTGGCCCAAGCCGAACAATTTGACACCTTAACCTTTGAAATTGGACGAAGTTGACCGTTTGAACTTTCCTTTGACCTTTCTTTTTTACCTTTGACCCCAAGTAAGGGCCAGACGACGGGGTCACAATTGACACTTTTGATCAGTGGTTCAAAACGAACAATTTAACATCTCAATTGTCAAAATCGGACAAAGTTGAAAATTTGACCTTTTTTATTTGACCCCTGTGATCCCATTTGACCCCACACATTTTTGTTACCTAATATTTTTTGTAGACAATGTCAAGATAAATTCATGTCTCCAAGTTGCACGACAATACCTCGTAACGTATTGGAGTTACACATTTTTTCGTGACAATCAAGTTTTTGACTCTGTGACCCCTATGTGACCTTTGAGGGGTCAGGGGTCAGGTGATATAAATGGGGGGTGGTGACCTTGGTCCTTTCGTCAAAGTTTAGTCAAAATCGGTCATTGTTTGCCACAGATATGAGATATCAAAGTGTTGCCAGAAAGAAGAGTGAACTAGAAACATTTGTGCTCTCAGAGGGCGACCATTTGGGATGATAAATATGATTGTTTACTTCATGATGATCAATTTGACACCTATTTTTGAAATTGAGCAAAGTTAAAAATTTGACATTTCTCTTGATCTTTGTACCTCTAAGAAATTGAACAAAATTGAAAATTTGACCTTTGACCCATGAATTTTGACCTTTGGGGTCAAAAGTCACCTAGAATTGTTCAATATAATTTTATCAATCTATCTGTGCAAACATAATAATTACACCACTTCGCACTAAGCAGATATTGATTTTTGATGATTTTTTTTAATTTGACCTTTTTGGTGACCTTTGACCCCTTTAAGACCTCCTTAATGACCTCGGATGATTTTAAAAATGTGTTTATGTTGCTCAGGATGTCCTAAATTACATCCATACTAAGTTTTTGGACAATCGGAGCATTTTGATAATTTGACCTTTGACCC
>JXSR01S011138.1:0-14386 GCA_000969725.1 Ophiothrix spiculata
CTTTCTGTAGCAATCAAAGATTCCAATAATTAAGCTTCTCTAATTAAACAATTAATTAATCAACAAAAACAAATAATTCAGGTTCACATAACACTTGCATCAGGAAACAAACGTACGAAGTACCCTAAATATAAAACTTACCCAGCATGGTGAAAGTCTTCCCAGATCCTGTCTGACCACTGAAAAAATAGATTGAAATAATTACAGTATTAGACAAATTAAAGTGATCTCCACAAATGATGGGACAGTTGAGGGGACAACAAAAGCAAAAATAAATAAATACAGGATATGACAATTCAACCTTAGTTAAAACGAACACCACCAATGCAAGACCAAGACCAAGCGAAACTACCTGCATTTTGTAGGTTCACCAGAGCACAGGGTACCTATATGTAATCAGATTACATTTGCAATTCAAAAATTGTTTATTTAAGGCTATTAAGGGGAGACGCATAAACTAATCGGCAACGTGGTTCAGATATCTGCACTAGTCGGAACAGTCTATTTCTGCACTAATATTAAATATATCGATAACTCCTCTTTTCAACGCATTTGCTTGTGTGCTTGTGGATTACATCTATGATTTTAAGCATCAAATTGAATATGTTCCGGCCAGATGCCCCAAATTTGGATTTGCCGTCTAGTTCAGATAATGGCAAGCTGTTGCCGATTGGTTTACGTGTCTCCCCTAAGTGTCAGTTAAGTGGACGAATACAGCAGAACTTGATAAAATGACCATGATGCATCTAATATGATATCCCTGGCCTCCCAGGCTCAGGTCTTGTGCATGTAAGACATGCATTTACACCTCCATCCATCTTTAGGACTGGGCGACATCCATGGCTTAGCAATAATTCACAATACCGGTACTCAAAAAATAAAATGTTTTCTAAAATATATTCAGAGTGACTTGTAACACAAAAACATAGTGAGAATTGGGTTGTCTTTATACTCCACGGACCCCTAGTTATATATGATTTCTAGTGACCTCATAAATATTTATTAGGAAACCGTAAAATACAAGTGGTCAGTTAAACCTGATGTACATGACAGTATTTTGCTACTTCCAACTGTGCGAAATGCCCATGCAGGGAAAAAATTGAAAAACTACCACACCCCTATTATCGCACCCCTTAATCATCACTTATCAGAAATTCATACGGTGACTGAGAAGAATGGACATTTTTGAACGATTTTGATGTGTTAACACCACATTCAGTGAAATATTTCTGAGGTATAGTAAAACAAATACAACATGGTTTATTTCGAGAATTTTTACAATTCTTGATCCTTCAGACAGTATTGCAAAATACTGTCCCTCGGTGTTGGATGATCGAGACAGTATTTTTCTATACTTCCCAGCTCTATACCATGTTGTATTTGTATAATAGGCTCTATTCACTGGCCAGTTCGGGGCAATGTCTGCTGCAGGGCAGTTATAGTATCATCATGGTCTCCAGTTACAAATGGCACACATTTCAGACCACTGTCCGGATCAAGAGTAACGTTGGGGCCGTGTACACATAATCGTACATGTGCTCAATTAACCTTCCTCTTGGATTTTGTGTGAATTTTCCCCAAATACAATCTATCACAGGCCTTCATTTTTAAGGCGAGCTGGAGTGATTGCTCTCCTATGCTCGCCTAAACAGTCTCTTAGGAGAGCAATATTTAGCTCACCTCAAACTGCTAAAACCCGCTAATATCTAATGGTGTGACCTCAAATCACTCTCCTGACAACTCTCCTTGAACCTTTCAGGAGAGTAATTTATAGCTCTTCAGCATTTTTCAGAAATGAAGCCCTGCTATCATTAACATTTTCATGTGCATCATCTTTAACTAAAATGAGCCTGAAAGGCAAGATAACGATTTTTTCAGGCTCAAATCGCCATGCCATATGGTGGCATTTCATTAGGTGGGTATACGAAAAAGGTGGTGTTGTTACATTTTTTCGTGGGTTCTCGAACTTAATTTGATGTAAATTCACTATTCCTTGGCCTATTGACTTGTTTAATGTCTCATTTGAAAGCTTACTCTTTCTGCTATTTGTGGCAGTAATTTGGCCTTCATGGGTTACATAATGTAAGAGAGACAATGGTTTGAACTTGGCAGTACAAGGGTGGTGGTGCCTAAGGATGCGGTGCCTACGGATGCGGTAGCTACCCAAATTGAGACCATATCGCCATTTTGGAAGGTTTGACACTGCTGGAACATTCACAAATGGATTCTGTGACCTCAAATACATACAGATAGTCACCAACATGGCTAAAATTTGGTATATAATTACAGTAATTGGCAAATTTATCATTTTTAGACCTGTCCTCAGACCCCAGACCCCCTCGATCAGTTTTTTGGGCAGCACCTTCTCATTTTTTGTCCGATTTTGACAAATTTGGTGTCAAAATGTTCAGGGGATCAAGCTGCATCAAATAAGAATTAGGACAGAATGATTTGAAACATCACCATTTTCTCCCCTTGTATAGCCCGCCTCTAATTAATTGAAGGTCATCAACACCAAGACCCTAAGGGGTCTGTTTCAAGTTTAATGCATCAAAGTAACTATTAAAGTGTTTAGAACATATCCTGAAAAAATGAACTGTTTACCATTAATCATTCCAATTTATGACTTGCTTTAGTAAAAACTGGCAATTTTGAGAAAAACGCGTTTGAAAATTACAGTTTGCATTGCCGTCTATGGAGTAATTAACCATTAATTAGCTCATTATGCCAAAACAAAAGTGATATTTGGCTAAAAAGTTACTTGAATTGAAAGAGATCAATAATATTAACATCATATCAAACAATTGTTTTTTTGACAATTTTGACCATGTAACACACTTTTGACCCACCTCATGAAATGCCACCATATACCACTTGAATCAAAAAAAGTTGTGAACGGATTAAAGATGATCTTGACCTTGATAAAAGCACTTAATCATAAATTTCTTGTTAAAGTAAAGCAAATTTACTATGCAGTAATATGCAAATGCAGAAAAAATGATAGAAATCGGTTGAAAAATAAGCAAGATATGACCAATTATATAAGCATACATACCTCTTTTTCCTTCAATCCAATGGGATTTATACACATTAAAACTTGTTAAGTACAATGCCTATTAGAATGTACAATTTCATGTCTTTGTCAACTCGGTGTTGGATTTTCCTGATTTTTAACTACGTACCATGGTTAACAGACATTATAAATGTAAACAAAACATTTTGTTTGTTTTACATTTCCAGAAGGAAAAAATGAAAGGAAAACCTATGATTCAGGCCTGTTTCTGCGAACCTGTCTATACATAATCCTGATCCTCATTTGACCATTAATTATGTCTTTTAAATACTCATTTGTGCAATATTTAATAATGTAATTCACTAGACTACTTATTTATCAAATGTTTTAGTCATGAAATGCAAGTTCAACAATTAATTAAAGTTACATAGATAATGGCGACAAAACAATCACTTCTTTGCTTTCGTCATAATGCCATAACCAGTAATTATGATAAAAGTAATATCTTGCTTAACTGTGTAAATCCCATTGGAACGGAGGAAAAAGAGACGTACTATACTAAATTGGTCATATCTTACTTATTTTTCATCCGATTTCTGTCATTTTTCTGCATCTAAAAGTATATTAAATTTGCTTTACCGGTACTATAACAATAAGAAATTAATGATTTGGTGCTTTTATCAAGGTCACGGTCATCTTTAATCCGTGCACCTGTACATTAGCAAGGTACATAATTTAGGTTTAGTCGTGTACTTACTATGCAAAGATCGTACTGTTGTATCCAGCAACACAACTCTCAATGGTGGGTTTACCAACCGCAGCAAAGACTGCTTCCTAAAATGAAAATGCAAAATGTAGAATTTTTGTAGCGTGGAGCAGTCTGATATTAGACTTAAAGTGTATACCTTTTCAAGTCCATGGGTTTTGAGTATCCTCTATCTAGGCCTACTGATGCTATATAAAGAAATAGGAAAAGTTTTTTCTCTAAGACAGGGGTTCTCAACTAGCTCATTTAATGCACCACAAAAATTTGAAAATTGCATGGTAAACATGGTAAAGCACCCATTTTCATTGTATTTCTTATGTTTTCTAAGAGTCAAAGCATGAATCATTACAAGGGGCCAGGGCCAAATTTAGCGTGTGCACCGCTATATAGTTGAGAAGCACTGCCCTAAAACATTCTTTCGACACCAATAATTTGCAGATTAAAAGAAATTTCAATTTTGCAATTTAACTAACAGATAAAGCCAATTTAAACTTGAAACTCTATTTTTTTAAAACAGGGGTTGAATTTGACAGTGAAAATTTACATGCTGTTGGTTGTTACTGTTAGCACTTCAAATGATGCAATATCTTGAAATTGTCAACGATTCAATTTCTTCTTAACATTTTATCCCTTTCCAGAAAAGTGTCAAAAATCTTCCCTGACATCACAACTATCAAAATAAAACCAAATATGACAGGAAAGGGCTAATGTTCGCTCACCTGTGTTGTGTGTGTATCTGCCACATGGTCAAATGTGTAGACTTTGGGGTCCGGCTGGGCCTTGAGTACGACTACGTTAGGCTGCTTGACCTGTAAGATTTGTCCGGTAGCACTGTGATGGTCCACATCCCCTTCACCTGGTGGCCTAATACGCAGGTACACCTTGATAGCATCCCCTTCTGTGTGCTCTGTAATGTGAACATTTGTCCAAGCTTGTTTGATTTTAAATCAAGTTGATTTAAATCACAATTTAAATCATGATTTTAATTGAAAAAAATCTAGATTCAATTGATTTTAATCGATTTAAATCTTTTTTTTTTTATTAAAATCAATGATTTAAATCGTGATTTAAAAAAAAAAAAAATCACCAACCTTGCAAGCTTGACAGTTGTTTTATTTCCCAAATTACGTGCATTACTTCAAAATCTTGAAAATATGACCAAATATTGTATATTTACAATAAATAATTTATAAATTTGGGACACAAATGATTTTTTCTATTTCGTCTTAGTTTATAATATCAAACTTCAATTAGTTTTCTTAAAATTTAAACTGGGTTTGTTGTTGTTGTTGTAAAATTAGACCAACATTCAGCTAAAAGCAATTCCAAAAGTGTTGATAAATTTTAAGACATGCGTCAGAATGTACTAAAAAGTCAATAAACCACCGTAAAATTAGATTCACTTCCTTTTTTAAATTTAATTTGCATGGACAGGCTGATACTTTTCAACACTTAAATTTAATGTACATTTTAATTAAGTGTAAATCTAAAAGTGTGCGCCAAGCTCATCCCAACTAAAGTTAAACATATTTTGAAACTTCCAGTTGGTTACATAACTTATGTAAAAAAAAAAAAAATTGGGATACCGTTGGCGTATCATGTTACGCTGACTTGAACTATTGATGAAGAGCAATTTACGCCATCAAGATCCCAATGTAAAAACAAATTCATTTAAGTGAGAACTCAACAAGTAAAATCAAATTCAAGCAAAAAATTTGGTGGGATATATCTTTGGCGTACTGAGATAGTGAGGGTCAAGACTCAAAGGTCAAATTTTTCCAATCTGTTTTCGCAGCTCCGTAACTCTGCACGCCATCATTATTTATTGGCTAAGTAGGCCTATTATTTTAGGGCTGAAAGTTGCAGAATTCAACAGCTTTCAGCAATAAATATCAAAAATAAGATTAAGTCTTTGAATTTTTTTTTTCATGTACACGAAAAACTTATTGGACATGTTTTGGACAATAAAAAACATACTGAGACAGGTCTGTAATGGAATGGGGTTTTTTTTTCCAAAAAAACTGAACATGTGTCGCCAACATTTTTAAGTTTACGATAATACTGCGAGTTTGACGGTTGACAAATCTCCTCAACGAACGGAAAGAATCCCAATCTTCGGAAGAGTCGGTTCTTCTCGCACAATTGTGAGCTCTAGATGTTTCTGTCAGGACATTTCTTACCTTGTTGTCAACCACTGTTTTGTCAACCCAAGGAATATTTTTATTGGGCGACACAAATTTGGATGGAATTTGTATATCCAGAGTCTAGAAGTCTAAAAATCAAACAAAAAACTGTGACTGCAGAAATAAGGGAAATGCCCCCTTAATGGCAAATGCTTGTCCACGGCTGTTGTATACAAGGCTACTGTGAAGACAAATGACAATTAATGACAAATCTTACATCGGCCTAACACATTAAACAGGTAACTCTTTCAAGGAAAGGTACAATCAATAGCCATAATAACTCATTCCACCATAGCAAGTATGAAAAAGCCACAGAACTCTCAAAATACATCTGGAAATTAAAAAACAAAGGCATCAATTACGATATCAGATGGGAAATAGTAAAGCAATCTAATACAAATATTAGTAAAACAGGTCCATGCAACTTGTGCTTCTAAAGAGGAAAAATTAGAGATCTTGATGCTCAAGGACAAATCTATAAATAAGAGAAGTGAGATCATTGGACTACGTTCGGCATTGGATATCACCAGACTTGATGAGCACAGAATTTTGCCACGCAACCTTGCATCTGCTGCTGGAAAACTATTTTCTTATGCAGCACCTAGTCAGTGGAACTCATTGCCAAGCAAGCTTCGCACTGCTCCTTCACTCCAGGTTTTCAAGAAAGGTCTTTTAAGACCTTTCTTTTTTTAAAAAACCTACCTTTTTGGTCAATAATGTTTTTTTTCACATCATTGCTTTTTGTTTTCAGTGCTTTTAAGGTATTTTGTTGTATTTCTTGCTTTGTATCATCACACCCGCTGTGATCTTTATGAAATAGCGGGCTATAAATGCCCAAATGTATGTATGTATGTATGTATCATTTACACTGTAGGCATAATATGCCAAACAAAGGTGTAAAGAAAAAACAATCTAACCTGGTGTGATGATATCAGTTGTCATCTGAGGATTGGTCTGGTAGGACCATGAAACAACTTGTAATGACAGGGTGAACATTTTGCCAACTTTATATTGTGTAACATAGCTCTATCATATTGATATTGAGCGCTCTCTTGGCTACAGTAAACTTTATTTTGTAGAAGAAGAGACATAAATAAATTATATATTTTATTTAACTTTTCCTTCATGACAATGTGCACGATGGGAAAAAAGTCCTTCAGCGTACTTGTCAGTCCTGTTTGTCTTATCTTGTTCAAATCGATCCAATAGGATCAAGCTTGAATAGGATACTCGGTATATATCTAGGCAGGTCTAATGGCCCTTCATCACAACGGCGCAATGGGCCAAAAATTTGCCAACCCGATTTTCAATTTTATTTTAAAGTTGCGTACATCGGTGTCTGACAGGAGCAATGAGCATTAGTTCCGCTAACTAAAAAAGTAATTGCAACGACTAGTGGGACATTTGGACTTGAAAAATCAGAGGTTTTGCCATCCTACTTTGTCAAGTGTGTTGAATTAAGCAGTCCACAATTGGAATTTTGTTGATTTATTGCTAAATTTCCGTATTCATGAAAGGAACCTTTTTGAATTAAATCTATGAAAATCGCACTGTTCGGATCACAGAAATCAAACGGTATGTTTGGTTTGTTTACATCGGTTACCATTTGTAAACATATATGTTCAAACATCACTTTTGGATGACTAGCAACTTCGGGAAGTGTGGTAAATTTATTGTAAATATCCTAAACTTGTCATGTTTGGGGAGTGTTGCAGTTCATATTTGATAAATATTATCATTTTTTGGGATATAGGTTTGATTGCAGAGCTTGCTTCTGGCAATGGTACCAATACCACTGCCAGAAATTTCGGGTAAGATAAAACCAACTGTTAAAGGGACTAGCCTAGATTCCACTTAGAATTAAAAACTTATGGAAATGCTTTAAATAAAGCTTAAAAGTGTAGTAAAATCCAAAAAAGTACAAAAATGTACACAGAAATGGCTAAAATTGACAGCGAATTGATTTGCAATATGTGATGGTGGTGTGACTATCCAGTGTTTTCTAAATCCTAAATTTTTACCTCAGTCTGGATTTACCAGATAAAAGATCAAATGAAGCTCTTGGATAAATATCAAAAGAGAAACAATTTTATCGAAAATAATTTTGTTTACCCATCACAGGTGTAGAAACAAGATCTTTTTAAGATTTGAAACTAGAAACACTTTTTCAACCATTTTTTGTCGCCAACGACAAAAAATACAGCTGGTAAATCATTTCATTTATCTCCTCTGTTACACAAATTCAGCGGAAACTACTGGTAGGATATAGTATAATCATGAACTATCGATACATGTGAAAAAAATATATAGTCAGAAAATCAGTGGACAGGATCTACGCCAGTCCCTTTAAGTCATGGTAACCAGGACTACATGATTATGAATTCTTCTTGAACTGAGTGCTATGTTTGCGGTGGGCTTAAATTGGCCTCTAGAGGACTCACTCTTTTGCAAAAAATTGTGGCCAATTAGAAAAAATTGATTTTTAATCCCTAAATATTAATAGTTTTGAGTAAAAAATGTGGGTCTCAAATCCTTAATACATGACATATCTGATAGTAACAGTCAAATTTCATGAAATGGATGCGCTTTTTTGTTAAATGCTCCTGCGTGGTGAAAAAATGGATCTTGACACAGAACTGGACACAGTAATAACAGGCCTGATAGTGGCACTTGAAAAAAAAAAGGTTTTTATAAACCGAGCGCTTGCGCGAGGTGTTCAAGCAGGGGTCCAGGGGGCGCAGCCCCCGGCGGGGGTTTATTGGAAAATTTTGAGAAATTTATGCTTAAATGGACCATTTTTCAAAGGGTTCTAGACCTATCTTCAATATGATGAACATGCCACTAGCACTAATCTTTTTGATCTTCACAACCTTTTTTTTTTTTTTTTTTTTAATCCATTTTGGGGGAAAAAATTGGGAAACCGATTTAAATCGGGAAATTATCAGGCCTGAATAATGGCAACGCCATGCTTAGACGATAATAGCTATTATCATCTCAGATCCAGGGTCACAATTTTTGGCCAAATTTGGAGACATTTCAGGACCTGTTTTTTCACCCACAACTTCACCATTTCTTCACCGTTTCGGATGGTTGACCACTCATTTTGAAGGGAATTAAAATATCTTTCCATCTAACATCATTTTGTTGAAAACAAATGTCAATGATTTTTAAATTTTTATGAACATGCCTAGATCAGATCACAGATAGAGTGGTGGGCTCAAATTGGCCTTTGTCTAGTAGAGGGCTCACTCTTTTGCAAAAAATTGTGGCCAATCAGAAAAAGTTGATTTTTAATGCCTAAATGTTAAGGTGGATCGAAAGGATGTTTCTGGAAATTAGAAACTGCATTTAAGGGCACTTGATTACATTGAACAAGTAAAGCTTAAAACACTGAGCAAAATGGTCTTTGTTTGAAGGAAATTGGACATACGGTTGCCAAGATATGCTTGATTTTAATTTCTTTGTTTCCTATCATTTTTGCTAATATATTGATAAAGTTAATGAGCAAAAGTGGCTGTATGTGCTCATTAATATTCATATTTGCCAATATTTTACCAATATCTTATGAATAAACCTCCATACTATTTTTATTTTACATAATTTTAACTTGAAACTTTGCCAATGTGTTTCTATGGCCTAAAACATTAACATATGATTTACCCGCCCATCTAATTTGCATATTTGCATAATTAATGAGCATTTTACAAAAAGCTAATTAATTATGCAAATATGCAAATTAGATGGGCGGGTAAATCATACATTAAAGTTTTAGGTCATAGAAACACATTGGCAAAGTTTCAAGTTCAAATTATTAAAGGTAAAAGTAGTATGAAGGTTTATTCATAAAATATTGGAAAAATATTGGCAAAAATTAATATTAATGAGCACATTTTGCCAGTTTTCCTCATTAACTTCATCAATATATTGGCAAAAACAATAGAATACAAAGAAACTTTAAACATGAATATCTCAAAAACCGTTTGTTCGATTTTGCTCAAATTTTGGAATTACAATTTATTTGCTTAGCTCTCTGCAACAGGCCTATTTTTATCTCAGTCAGAGCAACTTCATTTTGCCTTTAATACCACCTTAATAGTTTTGAGTAAAAAATGTGGGTCTCAATTTCTCAAATCCTACCTTGATACATGACATATAGATAGTACCAGCCAAATTTCATGAAATGGAAGCGCTTTTTTGTAAATGCTCCTTTGTGGTGAAAAAATGGGTCTTGATACACAGAACAGTACACAGTCAATTGATGGGAATGACTTAAGGATATTTCAGGATCCAAATGTTCCACTATAGTTGTTGGATTTAATTTGTGAACGAGTGTTTATAGCAAGTACGCAGTGGTCCCTGACGCAAGCGTATATTTTCAAGGTTGTTTAGTTCGCGTGTACGCACAAGGCTCTAAGTACGCGTTCACAAATTAAATCCAACAACAATAGTTGTTGCAATTAATGTTTTAGTAAAGTGGAACTAATTTGTTGGATTTAATTCGTGAACGCGTACTCAGAGCCTTGTGCGTACACGCGAACTAGACAACCTTGAAAATATAACTCGCGCCAGGGATCACTGCGTACTTGCTATAAACACGTGTTCACAAATTATATCCAACAACAATATATGTTTAACTTATTGTTAATCATGAAGTTTAAGTTAATGCTCAAGATTGCTCGAGTCTTGAGTCTTGTCAGACATCGATGTACGCAACTTGAAAGACAAAATAGAAAAATCGGGTCGTCCAAATTTTGGCCATTGCGATGAAGGGGCGTTAGACTATACTATATGATTCGACCAAGTCCAACATGTCCAAGCTCGGTCAATCGACCGAAATGAAGCGATGAAAAAATGCATTCAACTTCGAATGAATGAAGTCAGCAACACGACTCGACACATTGTGACTCGACTGTCTGTGCAGCAGTGAGTCGGTGAAATCTAAATGTCTGGAACATTTTAATAAATCTTAACGTTGACATGAAAGTAAATAGTATCTTTTTAAAAAATTCTTACCCGAGGATGGCATTTTATAAGAGCAAATTGAGCATCAAATTCTCCAAGACTTGTATCGTGGTTTGAATGGTTTTGAAATTGGCGGATGATGTACCAGTGTTGCCAGAATTTTAGCCCACCTAAACATAGCGTGTGAGGGTGATCCAAACTTCTTTTATGATGCGATCCCGGGGGGGGTACTTACATTGACGGAAGGTACGGGTATGTGCCGCCCTCGAGACCCCCTTTTCAAGCCTCCTCTTCCGCTCCCCAAGATGCTCTTTTCAAGATTACCCCAGTTCCGAAGACCCCATTTTCAAAGAAAATGATTCAAAAATGTATTTTATCATGTTTTCAAGCTAATTTTGAGCGATTTTTAGTTCAAATAGTCGTATTTTTATGGGGAAAAAGCAGTTCCTGAGACCTCAATTCGGGAAAAAATCAGTTCCATAGACCCTCTTTTTGAACAAAATCCGTTCTGCAAGACCCTATGTTCGATATCGCGGATCTCACATACCTACCAAATTTTTTTTCGAGTACCCCCCCCGGGGATGCGATGTGTTTTGGGTGTTTTTTTCCAAGCGCTATTTTCGGGAAAGGTTAAATGTTTTTAAGTTCTTTCATAATTTCTAACATGGCATTTATCTAAAATCAAACCACACGCTAGCTGCGTCTTGTAAGTATATCATGGGCTTTAAAAATCCTGTAAAAAATCACAACTGTAAAATCACCCAATTGGGCGTATAATCCAACTAATAAACATTGACATTACGGGTCACAGTTCAAAGGTCATTTGATGTTTACAAACTTCCAAGGGCAAGACCGTTGTTCTTCCCGAGTTACACCTTAAAAATTACACAGTCTATCAAGATCGTATGAGTCTACGTATGTTGTGCAAAATGTACGTTAGTTTGAAGTGAATAAAATGGGTTATTTCAAGTATATGTCATCTTTAATTATTAATCTTATGAATAATTAAATTAGCTAGAACAGTTACAGTAGGCCTCAGCTGTTCGCAAACATAAAGAGACGAAAACATTATTGAAACACGAAAATTAGTATCACAGTGACTGCGAAACGTTGTGCATGCGCAATTCTTTAAGCGATTTTAAGGTGTAATCCGTCAAGAACAACATTATTGCCTTCCAAGGACCTGCCAACTTGCAAACATCATCATCTGAAAAGGAGACGTTTTGAGGCAAAAAAAAATACATTGAAACTCCTTACAATGGCTGGGAAGTCAGGAAAATCGTTAGATTACATTAAACCTGCTGAGCCTAGCTTTCTCAAAAAGTTTAAAGAGCAAGTTGGATACAAAGAAGGACCTACAATCGATAGTAAAGTAAGCTTACTATTAGTCTATTTTAAGTCAGTCAATTGAATTGAATTCAGAATCAGAATTGACATTGACAGTGGCGTAAGGGTGGGGGGGGGGGCAGGGATTCACCAAAATAGTACACATTTTGATGATTTGCTACATGATCAAGAAAAATTTTGGTGTGTTGTACGAATTACAGCGACACTGTCGTAATCCACACAACAGTTGTACGGATTAAGCGACACTCGATCAGGGCCGTGAAACTCGTATTCCCTACCAACAGACGAAAGTGGTATAATCTACGCTCGGGTTCAAAGGTTTAACAGTGTATTATACGCGCGACATTAATTTATGTTAGCCAATCAGGTTGGCGTAATTTTTCGTATAGGACTGATTTGCAATAATCAGCTGATTATTATAGCAAATCGGTCCTGCTGGGTTGCGACACTTTTTCATAGGGAAGTTTCATCTCCCAGTATAGACTCTCTGACTCGATCTAAATTCACACAACAGTCATGACAGTTGTGCGGATAGATTCTGCCTTACAAAAAATCACAAGTTAGATGACAAGATAAGATTAAGACTTTTTAATTTTTAAGTGTACAACGTAGGTTGTATTTGCACTATTAAAACTATGCTCAAAATGAAAATGCTGACTTTTCTAGAGGTTTTAAATGGCTGGTCATATGTGCGTATGTCAGAGTATTAGGGTTTGTTTCCATTGCTAATGTAGGGTTAGACCATGGGTTAGACCCTGGATTCTGACCCAGCATCGAGTCCACATTGATTTGTGTTCCCACTGCACTGATAATCCTAGGTCAAACTCGCTATTGACTGAATGCTAGGTCCAGTCCACATACCTGGATGTTGCAATTGACAAACGCGGTCTATCTAGCTGTCTCACTAGCTAGCAATTTATATGCACCAGAATCAGATTACGATTTATCGGACATATTCTTGTTGTATTATTTCTATTTTAAGGTATATTTTAGCTGCAGTCTTTTTAATGATGAACATAATAACTAATCGCATTGAAATACATCGTACGTGGACTTTCACTCAATATGTGAAAATGTATAACGTGTGTACGGAGAATCAGGCAGCTGTGTTATGAGGAAATCGCCGCCACGTATTATGCATGTCTTTCGCTACGTGAGCCGTGCCGGCCGGCCCGTGTATGCTTACCCGGGAGAATGCAGTACAAACGGTTCATATTTCTATAGCTAATACTGCATGTGACTCACAAAGTTTGACTATCACACACCTTTCGTACATGTATGCTTTATGTTTACTGTATACGACCGTCACATTGTTTACATAATTTATTTAACCCTACATGAAATGTGTGTGTAGCGTTCCCACTAGGCTTGACTCTACATCGAGACTACCTAATTTTGGTAGTCTCGACCCCACATCGAGTCTACATTGTTAATGTAGGATCGAGACCACATATAACATGTTCCCACTGTGTTTAATGTGGATTCAGATCTAGGGTCGTGGACTCGATGTAGGATCAAAGACTTCATGGGAACATGCTCTTAATTTACTTTGTTGTCTCGCAAATTGGATTTTGTTGTAGTAAGTTGAGTGTTGCCTAAATAAGGTGTCTCAACATCTATCTATCTATGTCGACCGCGGTCAGAAGCCATGATGAATTTTATCCACTGCTGTCTGTTTAGCATGAGTTTGAGAAGTTCATTTTGATCAATGCCAGCATCCTGTGTAAGAAGTACTGGGTAGGTCAGCCTTGGTCTTCCCAGAGCACGTGTCCCTTGGGTGGGCGTCCAGAACACTAGTCCAGACACTGGTTCCTCAAGCCGTCTAGCACAGTGAGCAGCAAAGTTTAGGCGGCGACCTCTCACTATTTCGGATAGTTTGGGTAAATCACCATATATTACCTCCCTGGTAGGATGATCTCTCCAGTTGAGGTTTTGAATCATCATTAATAGTCTGGTGTAGCACCCATCTAATCTGGCATCAAGTCTTTCTGTCAGTGTTCACCCTTCTGAGTCATACAACAGAATACTTTCTACGGCTGCACGGAAGAAGCCGATCTTTAACAAGTCTGGTAGATTGGATTTCCAGAGAAGGCGCATTTTGTTACAAGCTTTCCA
>JXSR01S011139.1:0-13844 GCA_000969725.1 Ophiothrix spiculata
AACCACCGTAACTTATTGAATCCTTATAAAAACAACATAAGCGTATAACTTAAAAAGTAAAAATTTCAGTTTAGGTAATTTAGAGATAAACTGATTTGTGACAGCAGCTTTCAAAGAGTTGGTGTTGGTTTGATCTTCCACATGTACATGAGAGATTGTTTGTTTGTTTGTTTGTTTATTTATTTGTATGTTTGTTTGTTTGTTTATTCATTTGTATGTTGGGGCGTTTGTTTGTTTGTTTGTTCGTTCGTTCTTTAAAAAGACTGTTGCCATTTTGTCAACAAGGCTGTTATCATATCTGGGCGAACATTAATACTGTAGTGATTGAGACTGTTATAAATACTTTAATATTGATGTTTTGCTCAGTTTCAGAATTTTGCCCCGCGGACATCATTAAATATGCACAACCTGGAAGAAATGGCACAATTGTTACTTGGAATACACCTAATGTCAGCCATCATATCAATTTTACAGCAACTCACCGGAGTGGACATTTCTTTAATATTGGTTCGACGCCAGTCTATTACCATATCGAGAATAACACGATTTCTGCTGGTTGTTCATTTACAGTAAAAGTGATAGGTAAAGTTGGTCAAATGATATGTTATTTATTCTAGTATGATTTGATTTGCAACCCAACACACGCTGAACACAACTATTTTATAAGGTTAGATATGGTCTTTCTTTCTTATGTACGATGATATTGAATTGTTTGTACTATTTTGTCACAGCCAGCCTTTCCCCATTTGACAAATTATACAGTACATGGAAATTAACAATCAACAATACGGCTATGATAATTCATAAGTTTGTAAAAACGTCTTTTAAGAAATAGAAACATTAGACCTAAAAGACGAACAATTCTGCATACCGAAGAACACAAATTTGTTGAAAAACAAAATGGCATTAAATTTTCTGCATACTGTTTGTTCTAGAAAGAAGTTAATACCATTTTAACTCAAATACTTACTTTGTCACAAAAATGAACATGCGTTAAGTTTCTAGAAGAAAGCGTTTGAAGCTTCCATGAGTTAGGACGCATTTTCTAGTTTATTTGAAAAAGTCGTAAAAATTCAACGGTAACTTGTTCCATGGGCATCTAATCAAGGATTTTATCTTTTCAAACATCATGTTTTAGCCGATTGCTTTTCATACGCAGTTTGCTTTTTCGTTTATGTTAAACTTCCGTGATGATCCACACTACTGATAGACTACTGCTCTCTGCTTTCCTCACTGAATTTCGCATAACTCTAGTAACTTCTTGTGAGTCCTGACATGTACTATTAGAACTAAAAGTAATAGGCCTAGTTATCTTTTGATTTAAATAAATATTTTGCAAATACCGAAAAGAACAATAACCTGGTATTTTCACCCTAAGAAACATCTTGTTCATTTATGCAATTTTTATATTCCAGACAGAGAACCACCTGAAATCCTTTGCCCTTCCGATTATGAAGGATTTGCAGAAATAAATACCACAAGTGCCATTGTGTCCTGGTCATTGGCTTCTGTTTCTGATAATTCTGGTATGATCATACCCACAAGCTGCAATGAAACGAATGGATCTACATTTCCAGTTGGTACAACGGTAGTAAAGTGTGTGGCATTTGACCATACTGGAAACAATAACACTTGCAGTTTCCTGATTTATATCCGAGGTATAGTAACGAGACTTCATGTATTTTCTTGCCTAATTCTTTGGTTTATTAGTTCCTAATATGCAGTCCATGTTCTATTTTGGCCTTTGAATTCACATTTGTTAGTTTTATGCAGAATGTTTATTTGCAATGAAATAAAGAGTACGGTGCTTTTTAAGGATAATAAATATAATAAGTGAGAACTATTGTTGTGTAAATATCCAATCATCTCTTGAGAAGCAGTAAAGTAGTGGAAGAAATACACTGTAAGAAATGTCCATAATTTTACGTTGCCCAATATCCAAGTCAACCGTAAAAATAATGATATTGCTGTATTTAGACATCATTTCTTGTATTGACATTGCAAGGAAAAGAACTACTGCTATTGGGGTTGAAATAAGAATGGTATACACGGAACACCCATATTTATCAGTAGTGCCAATTGGTTTGTTAAAACTACATCTCATTTTAAACAAATAATCTATAAATATCCAGAACTTATTAGCAAAATTCAGTACAATTACGGTAAATTGCAGTAAAATTTCGTATGTAATTTGCCGTATTATTACGTGGTAGGTATCAAAATGAGATATGATTATAACAAACCAATAGGCACTTTACCATCAACAAATGGATGTTACAGCATATATCACTCTAGTCTCAATCCTAGCACCACTGATTCTTACAACATAAATACAAGAAATATCGTGTAAAATACAACATTACCTTAATTTTACTGTTGAAATAGGTTATGGGCAACGTAATATCATACTGATATTACTTACAGTGTATCTCAAAATGAGACTTTGATGTTGCACATTACCTGAAATGTTATATAGAACTAAAAATGGCAAGATGAATGAAAAATATCATGGTTTTAATCTCCGGATATAGAGCAGAATATTGGGATAATGACATGCTTTGTTTGATCTCTCTACAGCAAGATGTCCATCAATCAGTACACAAACCTCTATTGGGCTGCTGTCATGGCCAAAGACAGTGGCTGGAATGACAGTCGAATCGATACAAAGATGTCCTGTCAATTCAGAGAGACGTAAGATTCTATTCACATTAGTAAATAATTCCGCTTAATAATACTGAAAACAATGCCATATGTCCATACATAGGAGCAAAACAATCTTGTATTGGTGGTCATGCAGCCCCCAACCTGTTACACCTAGTTTAGGGCAATATTCTCCTTATATTGTTTATCATAATGAGTGTAATCATGATTGGTTGGAAATTAGGGTCGGAATTCAACATGTTCTTACTATCAATAAATATGTCAAATTACACATCTTATCTGCAATTCTGCTAATCTACGTATTTCTGAACCACAAGTATATATGTCATTCTACATGAATGAGAAATTTCCATATTGTAAGTTCATAGGTATTTTAGGAAAAAAAACATGAGGACTATGCAACATTTTCCGTCGCTATTTGGCATTGAAGCTACAAGAAAGAGCGAGATTTTTCAAACCATTGTTGCCTAACCTCATTTTGACTAACATAACACAAGTCATATCTCCTTCAAACACTGTCTGTCCAAAGCTTTATTGAAGCAAGAGTGCCAATCCATTTTTCTCTAATATATCTTATATTAACTTGTTAGGAAACTTTGGACTTGCAACGAGAGAATGCGCAAGCAGCTTAATGTTTGGCGCAGTTTGGCTTGATGTGATGGTAAACTCTTGTGGTGAAATTGAGGAACCAGCTGTAGGAGATTTGGCGTCGGTAAGGACCTTTATACATAGGAGTATGGCAAGCCAAAAGGGTCATAAGAATTGCGTTTAAATCAACACGTAGCTTTTAATAAAACAACGCGTTGAATTTTGAGAAAGCAACGCGTTGGTTTTTTAAAAAGCAACACGTTGATTTCTGTCGTAATACTATAATAGGGTTAAATAATAGGGTTAAAAGAAGGCCGATATTTAGCTGGTAGCTAAACCTCTCATTTGACCAGCTGATAGCTGTTCAAATGAGAGGTTTGATTGGCAACGGAATGCATTTTACAGGAAAGATGTGTCAGTAAAAAAATTGAAGCAATAAAGTCTAAGCTTCGTTTATTTAAATAGTAGCCAAAGAACTAACTGCACTTCTCAAAAGTTTTTAAAATTGTTCATTCGAATTCAAAATGTTGATATCTTTGTGTTATAGACAACAGTCACAGAAGAAAATGTTGAAGAAGTTGCTGAAGCTCTTGCCAGCGTAATAGAGTCTTCCACTAATCCAGGAGCAGTTGAAATTGACATTTACGCCGTGCAAAAAACTCTTACAAACATTGTTAATGTGGAATCGCCATCAGTAGAAGTGAGTTTAACAGATCTTATATACCACGTGCCAGCAGAATCGTACTCATTGTTGCCGGGTTAGCTCGGCACATTTGGACAAAATAATCATTTGATCAAATTATATTGCTTATATTTTGTTATATATAGTTATAAAGATTACTCTACTTAAGTAAGATGCAATATTTAATTCACTTATCAATAAAACATGTTAAATAAGCTCGTTACTTTAGTGTTCCAATTTAGAATTTGTCTGGATCTTAAGAATTAAGATTAAGTCTATACCGCATTATGCAAGATTACATTTTTCTTGCAGGTAACAGAGACTGTGGTTGAAGTCGTTGACAATATTTTGAGTGTGAATATATCTAATATGGAAGAAACACGGGCCTCCCAACTGTCCTCATCAATGATCTTGAAATCGTTCGAGCAGCAAATATCTCAGACTTTAAAGAATGAGGATAATTTCAAGATCACTCAACCAAATGTCGTTGTTGAAGCAGTAACATTAAATCAAACACAAGCCAGAAATGGTCTGACTTTCGAAGTAAATCATAATATGAGATTTCAGAACGGTACCAGTGAGTATGTGAATGGATATGACGAGAAATTTGACGCATCGAACTCGACAAGCTCAATTGTCCTTCCAAGTGAAGTTTTGTCCAGTAGTGTATTAGGTAATGGTGAGTAAATGCTTTCTGATTTAAGCCTGCATAATTCGATAGAGTTATGTAAGTTAATTACTGCATCAAACAGTGGTGGTGGCAAATCCGTGGACATCCGGACCTATGGGGCGCCCGTAACCGGGCCTAATACCTGGCCATTTTTTATTTAGAGTTTCGCACAAGTTTATTTATCTTGTTATAATCAAGGAAGCATGGTACCTAATCTTGACTACGGAAAATAATATAGCGGCACCAGGAAAGTAAAGTTGCGCCACTATTTTCAAACGTAGACTAGTTCACCGAAACATTCATAGTATTTTTATTTCGGTCATTTGTTTCCGATGTTAATTGAATTGTAAGATCACATTGATAATTACCAAATAATAATTATTTTGTCAATCTAATTGCTAATCATGATGTTCTCTTGCAGAAACAAAAGTAAGTTTCGTCAGTTACAACGAAGACCATCTCTTCCGATCACGGATTCTTTCAACTCACAACACTTCCATAGCAATATTAGGGCCTATTATTTCAGCAGTAATACTTGGAAATAACGTCACTAATTCAACGATACCGATTGTGATACAAACATCACCAACAAAGGTACTGACAATCTTAGATCTAAGTCAATGAGTATTAAAGGTGCAATTCATGATTTTGATGCGACAAAACCTCGTCTGTTTTCTATATAATTAAGAAGAAGAGCACATTCTAAATATATGCTGAAAATTTCACTTGATTCCTTTCGTTTCCAAGTTACAAGCTTTTCAACATTTTGAAAATCCCTATAGGCTACTGTGTTGTAAATACTGTCGGGGCCCCGACAATAATTAGAAAATGACACATTTTCTCACTTTTGTCAAAAATGCAAGCACATATGAAAGAATGGTTTGGGGATCGTAACATATACCAGTTGACGATTCTTATAAGCTAAAAAATCAATTTTGATAGAGGTGACCTTGAGGGTAAAAAGTGGATCATGAATTGCCCCTTTAACTAGCTTCTAAGTAATTACCAGTGAGTCTTTAACTTCGGTGCACAAGACATATAGAAACTATTTTTACACTTAACATGTTTAAACTATGTGTCTCGTCTAAATATTGTGTGACTATGAATAGACCTCACAATAAGCTTCCGTGGACTAGTGGATGCCATGAAAGGAAATGACGATTTACAAAATAATATGCAACTTTTAACAAAGTCTGATTCTTAAACACCTCAATTGAAGTGAGGTAAGCGTTTGTAGTAAATAAAACAAAACTTACCTTTTCATATCAGTTATAGGGTCAAATTATAGTTCTTTTTGAGCTACCAAATATTTTGTGTAACAAGTCTTCGTTAGGGACGCACCATTAGACTTCAAGGGGGGAGCAGGAAGTTTGGGTGAGGACTAGTTTTTTTTTTCTCCAGCCTGGCAGGGAAAGATTTTTTTGTTAGTGTCTGATGAGGCAAAGTTTTTTTTATTTTTAGTTGTAGATGGGGCATTTTTCATTCCCCAGTGGGTCAAGTTTTTTTTTTCTCCTGTGTGTGGGTCAAGTTTTTTTTTTTCACCTTTGGGTGGGTCAAGCCCCCCCCCCTTGAAGTTTAATGGTGCGTCCCTTATAATCTAGATAACAAAGACTTGTTGCACCAAATATTTGTTTGCTCAAAAGAACTATGTTTTCAGCTTAAGAGCGAGTGACCGCGATATCACTTTGAGTTTCATATTTCAAGCTCAAACAAGGAAAGAGTCTAATAAATGATCACTGTTTAATTTTTATATTCCAGGTTGACATAGTTGATCTCAATTCATCTCGATGTGTCTTTTGGGATTTCAACCTCAACGATGGCATCGGGGATTGGGCTCAAGATGGATGCCAACTCGTTAACATTGGTGGAAATGGCACGACTTGCCATTGCACTCATTTAACAAACTTTGCTGTTCTAGTGGTAATCCAAATTCAAACTTGCATTTACAGTATACGAAACTTTATTTATAACTTAGTAATCTTGAGAAAGGATGTAAATTAAAAGTTTCAATGTTAAAATCATGCAATTAATAATACTTCTTTTCCAAAGCCTGGTCAGTTATTCTTCTACAAACCTTTTTCTATAAAAGCATATTTGAAACCCGTTATTATAATATACAGTTAAATGGAACCGTTAATAAGAGCCCTGATATGATAATACAAAAACCCTGATAATACAAGGTAAATTTTATGGTCCAAAAAATCTTTCATAAACGAGGTTCCATGCTGTAGTATATTTTAATGCAGGTTGTATTAACATGTCTGGCAAAAAACAATCCTAAAAAGATTTAAAAGATATTGGCAGTGCGTTAAACATGTGTTAAATCAATGATAATTTTTTTTAAGGTTGCCTAGCACAGATAGAATTCCTCTATTTATTTTTCTAATTTTTTGATATATGATGTTTTTATATGTGTTGATTTCTGAAATAAAAAATGGGGGTCACCGACTTAGTTTTTGAGAAAAATCCACTTCAAAAACACTATGTTTTACCACTTTTTACCATTGACCTCTATGGTAAAATCAAAATAAATGAGACAAAAATACTTATAATTAAAAAACGGCTCTATTTTTTCTCTCTTTTTCACATTATGTTTTGGTCCTTATATAGTTCTTTAAAAAAACGTTAAAAAAATATGGTCACCGACTTACTTTTTGAGATAATAAGCAAAATTAAGCACAATTTTTTTTTAGCAATGACTAATACCTTAAGCACTGTGCGCTTTGGGCCCTGCGCCGTCAGGAGCAACGCGCATGGTCTTACGTGTAAATATAAAGATGACGTATGTGTAAGATCGCGTTATATTGAAGCGCAAGATACAGTACGCCAGAAAGTACGCTAAAAGCCCGGGATAAATACTTTGAAATTGTGTCCAACACCGCTGATATCAGCTCACTCGTGTCCTACACCGTTTCTGTGCTAGGCCACCTTAAAAAGGTAAAAGGCAATTAAACATTTCTAGGTCAAACGGCATTTTAATACTAGTACACTGCAAAAAAGTTGGGCAAATATCCACACCTACCAACTGTTGGGCAAACTAAAAAAAGCACCGTAGATCAGACACTTTTGCCAAAATTTTATATCGCTTTTACCCATAGATTTTAATAGTATCTTATTCTAAGCTTTTACCCCACAGATGGCAGATGGACTCGCGTTTCCGGTCAAATACTTTTGCCCAACATTAGGGCAGGGATGTGTGCCCAACAGTGTTATTTGTGTTTTGCCCAACGTTGGTAGGGATATAAACTTCATCAATGTTGGGCAAAATCATCCCTAGATTGCCCAACTTTTCTTGCAGTGTATGATACATACACGATTTCCACCCAATTGAAATGATGCTTAACGCTTTCAGTATCATAGGTAATCAAAGCTTTTTGTTTCGTCCTAGGATTACGCAGGACAATCTCATGACTCAACTGATGCCTTTTATTTTGCATTGGATCTCATCAGCAAAATTGGATGTGCATTCTCAATAGCATCACTCTGCTTAACACTGCTCATATTCCTGTCAATTAGGTAAGAGTCATGATCAAATAAGGAGACTGTCTTGGTAAAGATTATATAATTGTGATCCTCATTTTATGATTGATGTAGATATTGGAGAAACACACAATGGACCTAAACATCCAACTGACCAATCCTTAGACCACTATGCCGTCTCTGATTAATCATGTTAATCAAAGTACTATTCGTTTTAATAATCGACTAAAGATATTAAAACTGACGAGGTACCAACAATAGAAAAACACTTTCACGAAGGAATATCGTGTTGAAACTCTGGTCATTGAGAAAATAATAAAAATGAGTCAAAACACATCAAAAGAAAATGGAAACGATTGTGTCAGAACCGCTTCAAAATGGCGGTAAAACCACAAATCGCCAACATTCCGTCAAATCATCAGAATCATCAGAAAATCCACTTTTCAATAAAAAATTCTATCAAATTCAGCTAACAATTTTGACATGCAAATTCAAATTATATAATATACGTTTTCCGCCAAAATGAGATGTAAAGAAACAAAATCAGTTGCTCTTTTAGAGATGAAATAATTCAATAACAAACAAGACACGTTGAATGGAGCGATGATGGGTCGTCATACTGTCAATATCATGTAACATCTTGCAACAGTAAATATTTAATATCAAGAATGTACATCTTTTCTACCTGTTCTTAGACGACTTCGACAGACTCTACCTCGGAAGATTCTGATTCAGTTCTGTGCATCAATGCTGTGCTTGTATCTTGTCTTCCTAGTGGGGATTGATGCCAAGTCTACAGCAGGGTGCATGATAATAGCTGCCCTATTGCATTACTTTATGTTGGCTACTATTTTTTGGATGGTTGTAGAAGCTCGGCATATGTACATACATTTAGTTAGCGTGTTTGACATGGCTGGATCTCATTTTATGCTTAAAGCAGCTACTTTTGCATGGGGTATGTACATTAACCGTCGTCTTACCAAGCCTTTTTTTTTGTAACATGTCTAGCCCTCCTCCCTAAATTTTTGGAACGGAACCCCCTATGAACTTAGTTTTGCTATCAATAGATAGGTATGGTCCTCCCATATCCAATTACGATACCATGATCACGAAAATCGGCCAAGGTGTTACGTAATTATGACGTCATAAAGGTGTTTCAGACCGAAAAGTCGGAATTTTGGCAAAATTGGCCACCAAAATCAAAATGTTGCTATTAAAATTCTAAATAAGAGAATTTCATTGGGATTTTTGCAAATAAAGAAGGGAAATTCTAAAATGGCCTGCAAGTGTCAGCCTCATAGCATGCAGGTATTTTTCAAAATGGCGACTTCAAATTTTCCGCCGTTGCACCAACCCCCGTACACCCAAACTTTGACGGCCTACCCTAACCTCATCTGAGGTGGTACTCCCTAATATTTTCATCAAAATAACTGCAAAGGATGTAAAAGAGATTTCCCAACCAAACGCCTGGGGTCGGTTGCTTTTGCGTTTTTATGCTGCGGGGAAAAACCCCGGGAAAAACCTTAGCGAGTGTTAGACGAGGGTTATGATATTCAGTTAAATAAGATACTATAAGTATAATGTTTGCTCTCAAATGCTATCAATTAACTTTAATCACCGTAACCATGGTAACCAGTATGCTGATTTGCCCGATTTAAACAATATATGTACATTATATCAATAATGTTCCGCAATTTTTCAACCCTTTTAAGGATCACTTTGCAAAGGGAAGAGGAGTAAGTTATCCTCAAATCGGGTATACATTTTTGCTATCCCATACCACCTCCAACATGTTAAGGTAGCTTGAACGGCTATTTACACTTTGAATATAATGAGATCTTTGCATTTTCGCCTATATTGTTCTTAAATATTAAATTGATATTGAAGAATTGAAGAAGCCAAAGAAGCTCTTGATGACACCTATGCCAAAGAGCTTGAAGATTACATAAAGACCCAGAGAAGTTATCTTCAACAAGCACACATATCCAGGCGACACAACGAAGCATGGCAAATCCTAAGAGAACTTACCAGTAAGAAACCATCACCTATTATCAAGATCAAAGGTGCATCTCCAGGAGAGCGTCTTGAGACCTGTTATAGTCACTTCAAACGGCTTCTTGGAAATAATGACCAACAACCTGTAAACCTATCTTCTTCTTTCTACAACCTGAGAGTTTCTGACCAGTTGCCAATATCTACCAGCCCATTTACTCATGAAGAACTTCAGAAGGTTGTCAAAAAGCTCAGCAGTTCAAAAACACCAGGACCTGACAACATCCAAGCTTTCATATAGAAGCATGAGCTTTTCCAAGAGCAACTTCTAGAATTCTGCAATGAAACTCTTGTAGGTAACAAACCAAAGGCATTCTCCATCTCATGCATCATACCACTTCCAAAGAAAGGTGATCTACAGCAGCCCGGAAACTACAGAGGCATCTGCCTATCTGCAATTGCAGGGAAAGTCTACAACTCGCTTCTTCTCAATCGTATAACACCATACATTGATCCCATTCTTCGTAGGAACCAACATGGATTTCGTAGGAGTAGATCTACCCTACCACAGATTCTTGCTCTAAGAAGAATCATCGAAGAATTGAGAATCTCTAAGAGAAGCGCATCCATAGTCTTTGTAAACTTCTCAAAGGCCTTTGATAGTGTAAACCGGAAGGCGATGATGCATATTTTACTTAACTATGGTATCCCTGAGGAGATTGTGAGTGCCATTGCTACAATGTATGACAATCCAACAAGTTTTGTGCAGAGCATGGATGGTCCAACTGAGGAATTTATTACAACAGCAGGAATTCTTCAAGGGGACACTCTAGCGCCCTTCCTTTTTGTTATTGTGGTCGACTATGTATTGCGCCAGTCAGCTGACACAATGAGTGATAAAGGCCTCACAATTGGCAGAAGATCTGGACGTCAAAGTCAAAAGTATTTGACAGACTTACACTATGCAGACGATGTTGCACTGACTGCAGAACTTATATTATCTGCTCAAGATCTGCTGATTGCATTTGAAGAATCGGCGGCTAGGGTAGGACAAATGCTCAATGCAAAGAAGACGGAATGCCTAATCCTCAATGAACCTTCTGATCATCCTCCTATCCACTCAATGAATGGAACTGCCATCAAGGAAGTAGATGGGTCATATGTATTTGATAGCAAAAAGGACTTCTTGACAAGAAAGGGACAAGCATGGATTGCCTGTAACAAGCTTGATGTCATATGGAAGTCTGATATTACCAGGGCAACCAAGATTAACTTCTTCAGGGCCTGTGTTGAAAGCATCTTACTGTACGGCGCAGAAACATGGAGCTTCAAGACCGCTTAGATGGCACCTACACCAGGCTACTAATGCGTGTACAAAATCTGTCCTGGAAACAACATCCAACAAAGCATCAGATTTATGGTGATATACCCCCTATCTCTACAATCGTGGCACAGAGGAGAGCCCAGTTTGCTGGTCACTGCTTTCGAGCCAAGGACCAAATCATATCGGACATCCTTCTTTGGAGAATGCCATGTCCAAACAGAGGCTGTAGACCTTTAACGTACCCGGATACCATATGTAGAGATACTGGCTTGAACTTCAATGAACTTGGAAGTGCAATGTGTGATAAATATAGTTGGCAAAGATATGTGTCATGGATCTCGACGGAAGTCGAAGGATGATGATGATGATTAAATTGAAATTTACTTATTTTATGCAGGCTTGCCACTTATTCCAGTTGGTGTGGTTTTAGGGGTGAAACAGGAACACTACGTGGCTGATACCTAGTATGTACCTTTTTTACAATTATTATTTCTATTCAAATGTGTAAACGTGTGAAGAATCATAGTGTGAATTTTTATAGCCTACGTATCTAAAATCTGTTTGAATTGTTCTAAACTTTTGTTAATTTCAGTTGCTTCTTAGCGCCAGGATACGGATTATACTTTGGGCTCTTGTTACCAGTCGCGCTCGTTATCTTCAATAATTCAATAACATTCCTTCTGATTATTCGACGTATTTTGAAATCAAATCTAGGTGGAAATGTTGAGAAAAATACAATTCAGAAAAGAATTGCCGAAAGATTGAAGACCGCATTCATCATTTCTATATTGCTTGGCCTAACCTGGGTGTTTGGATTTCTAGCGATAGCTGGTGCAAGAAAAGCGTTTCAACTTCTCTTCTGCGTCACCAATTCCTTCCAAGGTGTAATACTGTTTATACAATTTTGCTTAAATCAAGAAGATGTTCGAAAAGTTTTGAAGATTGCATGTTTGGCGGATGAGACATCAAAAGCAAGCCAGAAAAAGAAATCTTCGGGCAAGACACAAAAGTTTAGTGACACGAGCAATCCTAGTCAATTTTTATCAGTGACTGTTTCTACCATGTCTACGGAAGATCAAACAGTGATGATGAAAAACTCAGGTGATTTGAAACAAACAGAGAACATATACGATGAGAAGACAAAAGCAGATGTATTGTTACCTTTGAGAATGACATAGACAATACACATGGGAGTCAGACAACAGGTAAAACCTGTGAGGTTATGAAGTAAATAGCAGATACGGATTATTCATCAGATGATTTTATCAGCAGATAAGACGACAGTGCATAATACCAAAAAAATTAAATTTTGCATCAGTACATGATTATACTGTATTGTATACCGTATACATAATATGCTCAAATAGTGCATCTTTATTGTAATCAGCAAAGCAATATAGTTAAATGAAGTTGTGCACATGCTGAGCATATACATGAAATTTTGTATTTTAATCACTAGCATACATGTAATGCGTCGAGGATAAAACTATCTAGAGGGGTCTTCGAAATACCAGTAAACATTTTTTTTTTGATCTGAGGACTATATTGATAATAAATAGTACAGTGGGACCTATTTAACACGAAATCTCTTAAGGTATATTCCTACGTTCAGAGGGCAAAAAATGAAATCTTCAAATTTAAGTAAAAGAAAAAAATATCTTTCTTTTGGTTTTTATTTGAAATCAATCGGAGCTTCCGTTCAAAAGTTATGGTCGAAAATGTTGATTTATTAGTCAAAATTGCGCAATATAATTCTTATGTATTTTATTGTTTTCTCAAGCTGCGATATTTAACAATTTCCAAAAAATCATATCTTAAGAACTAAATATGATATTAACCTCTAATTTTCACTATTATATGTATAACTTAAAGACCTTATTTCCTAGATCAAAATAAAAGTCAGAAAGTGTTTCTAAAATATAGAAAATCTAAAAAAAAGTATTTCTAGACTAAATTGGCGATATCTCAAGATTGCTTTTTCATAGCATGTCCTGACGGGAACAAAAATAACTGAAAAACAATTCATTCTAGAGAGATGGGGTAAAAAGCAACTTAAAGACTGATAAATGGGCTGTGTTCTGAACTAGAATAGTTCCACTAGCCCCATGGGAACATGCTGTTAAGGGGGTCAGTAGTCAAGAACAGGCGTACTTGAGCTCATATACTCTTGTTAATTACTACTGACCCCCTTAAAGTATGTTCCCATGGCGCTAGTTGAAAGATTCTAGTTCAGAACATAGCCCATTTATTATTATTCCAGTTGCTTTTTACCCCATCCCTAGGATGGATCGTTTTTTAGTTATCTTTGTTCCCACTGGGACATATTATGAAAAATCACTCTTGAGATATTGCCAATTTAGTCTAGAAACACTGTTTTTTAGGATTTCTATATATTAGAAACACTTTTTTATTTTTTATTTGATCTAGAAGATACGGTCTTTAATTTA
>JXSR01S011141.1:12481-28734 GCA_000969725.1 Ophiothrix spiculata
TAAATCACTTAAGTGCTATGAAAACATGCCCGTGCATTACATACATATAATATTTAGTGTTTCACTTTGAAATGTGTTGCAACGAATATTTTAAGATGATTAAATCTAAAATTAAGGAATATAGTTATCCAAAGAATGAAAAACCCTGAAAATTTGATTCTGTTAACCCATTAAAGGTGTAGGTTTCGATCACATTCTCATCCCCAGGGCTCCACCGGAATTATTGCATTTTTTGATGTCAAATAAAAGTCCATATTTTTCTGATTGTAAATCCAAAATCTCACCTCCAAATTCTAAAGAGTTTTTGAGATATAGCAAAAACTGTAAAAGTTAATTGATATACCTATTTTCAATTTCTTATGTATTTTCATAACAGCGTCATCCCCGTTGCATACTTTGTTTTGCCTCTGAGGAGTAAACAAGAAGTAAACTGAGCATGAAACATCATAAATTGTTTTTCAGAGGTCAAGGTCAATCAGATAAAAGTTGTTTATACACATGTTAAAAAAGGAACCTACACCTTTAAAGGGAAAGATGTGGTTAGTTATAAAAAATCAAAATACACTCCCGGCACAAAGTATTTCTGCACAAAACCTTTATTCAGCCATCTCTCTAAAGCTGTTTATTGGACTTGCATCATTTTTGACAGAGTCTATATTTTATACAAAGAACTAAAACCGAAATTGCATTCAATATATTTGAAAATATGGTTATACGTACAACTACTTTTGTCTTTGCATAAAAATATACTTTAAATATGTTTCTTTGCATTTATTTAAAAACTAACAATATGGAAATATACTGTACGAAGACACAGTGATAATGAGCTTATGAATAATTGATAACGTACATATTAATGAGATTTGTACTTTTGGTGTATTTATATATTGTCCATGAAATCAGCCATTTGTATGGTAATTGAAGATCAAATATCAGGAGAAACAGTAATTTATTCATATTGAATAGATAAGTCACCCTTACAAGCATGAATGTGATGATTCTATAGGTCGTTTAATATGAACATGAGGTTTTTGCACATTCTTAAGATTGCGGAAGTCCTAAATGCTGTCTGTGTAGTGTGAACATTACAGTTGCGACAGTGGATAAACTTTTCATTGAATTTTGGCTAAAATCAACTTTTGCATTTTGTCTTTATATGTTTCCAATAAAAATAATCAGAGTTGGGGTATCTTTAGTTAGGGGTGGTCAATTCCTATTTTGAACAGTAATAGTTTGTGAAAAGGGACGTTTGTAAACTGGAATCTCTCAATTGAATCCTTTGCTTATGAACTTACTTCTTCAAAATAGTGGCATGTGAACCAGTGGCTCTTTAGAATCATACCATCTTCAGTGAATATGACCCCTACCCCTACATGTTTTTTTTTTTCAGAATATAAGAAATTTATTTAAGCTTACTTGTTCAGGGGCACTCAAAGTTAATCACAGCTAAACACAAAGTAAACGTTTTGGGGAAAATAGACATACTCGTACTTTTAAAACGTGTTTTTTAACTACATTTCGTAGGTTGACCGCCACAAGGCCGTAGTAGGTCATTTACTTGTTTTACTATTGATGTTACGCAAATGCGGCCTTGTGGCTCCCAATCCTCGATTTGTTCAAGCTCGGTGTTGAATATTGTATGTATTGGGATGGTAACATGTATTCTCTCAATTATGTGCAACAACTTGAATCTTGAGTGTGTTTGTGAATGATACAGAACAAGTTTTGAAAGCATTATGTACATTATTAAACGTTGTAGATATGTGTATTTTTACTAGCATATGTAAGCAGTGGAAAACAGTTTACTTTATTTAAAAAGATGTTATTTGTGCGTGTGAGTTCTGTTAGAATGTGTGTGTACCGTAGATTCTCTAGAAATATGATCAGTCATGGCAAAATCTAATCAGAAATTGGATTTTCTGGTTTTGGGTTTTTAAAAATTGTGTGTATAGATGTATTTTTGGAATGCAAATAGCAGTGTTCACGCAGTCTTACCTTCACAGGTCAAAATTACAGCCGTGACACTTGGGATGTATTCTGAGTCTTGCACTCTCGTTTAAAGTATGCGTTCAAAAATTCAACCCAAAATTAATGAAAACTCTTGCATTTATTCTCTGACATCAAAATGTTAGATTTTGCCATGATAGACAACTTAAGGTATTAGGCAAACATGTAATTTGTTCCACATTTTGTCAAAACACTGTGTGAGATATTTGTTGTTCAATGATATGAATGAAATGATCATCTAAAATAATGTGATAATTCTTGAGTATATTTTTTATGTTATTTCCATTTTTTGTGATCAATAAATGTCACTCATTCATAAAAAATATCATATCCTTTTGTTTGTAGTTCTTTCTTTTTTGTCAAGCATTCAAAATCAGTTGCTTTATTCATTTTCCCTTGTTGAAACTAATTTTTCAAACTCACCCTGTATGGATATATCCTTTTCAGTTATTATCGTTTTCAGCTATTAACTTATGACGTTGTTGTATTTTAATCTACTGAGTGATATAATTTTTTATCCGTTGCTCTCCACTGAAATCAAGTGTCAGTGCATTGTATAAAGTGTCAGTGCATCGTGACAAGTTGTCTCATAAAACTATTTTAAAAAAAGACAAAGCAATAAATAATATGAAAAATAGTGAAACTGAAAGAAGTGGTACCAGGACTCTTTTTCATATAACTATTTCGGAACATTCTTAAGTAAAAATTTCTTAAATGCATTAGCCATGATTCACTTGGGTATGAAAAATTGTGACAACTTATTTGAGTCAAAGAAAGACTTTAATAGAATCAAAACAAACAAACAAAATCCTATCACTTGCTCTAAAAAGACAATTTTCAACAAAATTCATTTCTTATGGTTTCCTAAAGTTTGAGATTCCAAATGTACAGCTGCTGATTTAAAAAGTGAACATTTTTCTTTAGGAACATTAAATACACTCAACAGCATGATCTCTATACTAAAATATATTTTTAGTAACAAAGAAGTTTAACTTTTAAGAATTTAGACTATCACTGAATTTCTCATTCTCCCGAGAACGAGAAATTCAGCAGAAACAAACAAGCGTCTGTTTTACTATAAATGTTCAAGTTCAACAGGAATGGTTATGGATATTTGGTTAGTAGTTGAAAGTTGAACTTCTCTTTGGTGATCGTAGCTAATGCCTTTAAGTTTCTTCAGAACAAGAACATTTTTAACATGTTCAACTTTGAAGTGATCAAATTTCCCAATTGGAGACTAATTTGAATGATTTAAACCTTTCTGATTTTTAGCCCATGTAGATGAAGCTGTGGGTAATTGACCTTTAACCTATTTTGGTCAAATTAAGATCAGACTTAAAGCTAGGAATATTTTTAATAAAGATGGGAACTTTTCTACTTTGTTTTAAATTTTCTTAGCAAGTTTGAAATGCGAATTACATCAACTGATAATAATTTAACAATGGAACTTATTGTTCTCCAAGCCTTAAAATATTTGTGGATATAGAAATGATTTTTGTTCTGCAGACCAACTTAGGAATATTCTTAAATCTTTATGAAATAGAGCCGTTTGGATGAATAGTTTTCTGATTATTTATTTTTTTCTAATTTCATTTAAAGTTTTCAAAGTTCGTTCATCTTAAGTAGGCCATGGTTTTACAATAACCATTAGTTAAATTCAGAAATAACTGTTATAACAGTCCATAATCTGTATGAAGTTGAAGTTAATATTTATAAAAAAAATTGAATAATATTTTTTGTGAGTGTTACATGTACAGGATATCTAAATGGGGAGATGGTGTGTCTCTCTCAATAATCAGTGGTCTAACTTGGCTTTGAAATTATAATTGTTTGAAAACATAACACAGTTTAATCATCAAGACACGACTCGTGCACTCTGATACAAACAAAATGGATGTACATTATGATATATCTCTGTTAGCATAAGCTACAACCATCTGCCGCCAACATTACTCTGCATGACAGAAACAAAATCCAAGTGTTTTTTGAAGTATAGAACTTTTTCACACCATTCATGATTCTAATTTGCATTACTAGTAATTTCTCTGCAAGACAGGTCATGAAGTAGCTGTCTGCAGGACAGAAACAACATCCAGCAGGTATCTTAAAATAACACCTTTCTGCACTATTCTTAATAATTGCAATTTGCATTATTCTAAATTCTCCAAATTACTTTACATGACAGAATTATCATGAAGTAGCTGCCATAGCTGCCTGCATGACAAAAACAAATTACAGAGGTTCTCTTGAAATAGCATGAATATAGCACCTTTTCACACCATCACTAATTGCAATTTTCGTTATTCCTATTTTCATAGTTATTCTTTAAGACAAGATAATTCTATTCAGCTCTTGTGACACTTCATCATTTTTTAGTCATTTTCAGTTATAATTTTTCTCATTGTGTAAAATGGTCACCATTTTGTAAAAATTTTCATTCGGAATGATCATTTTCATTTTATTTTTCCCATTGTCATGGTGTTATTTTTTACCATTTTATGAAATGTTTATGATGGTGAAATGATTTTGGCATCACTACACATTTTGCAGTGGTTACTAATCTGTAGTATTTTGATAATTCATATAAGACTAATATTATTGGTAATCGCTGTCATCTGATATCAAATCAAGCATTTCATTGGACAACGATCGTCTGATCCAGTGAGATTAGATCGATTGCATTAGGTCATGATCAATACCATAATTAGTTTGGTCTTTTCATGATATCAATAATCTGTCCTTGACAGGTAGTGCTCCATATTTGGCGAATGATAAAGAAAGATTTTAGCATTAGGAATTTTTTCCACTGGATTAATTTTTTTATTATTCTCATTGGAGTTTTAGCAGATTATTCCGATCGATAACATTTAGCGTGTTTCTAGTCACCCAGCAATTGTTAACCATCATCCGTATTTTATGCTCCGCCAATTTGGCGGGTGATCCTCCAACCGACCTGTTTATACTGTAATGAAAAGGTACCGACGGCTCACTCAAAACAACGTTAACTTGTTTCTAATAAACGCAGGGATGACGCACTTTGATCGCACACTGTGCGCACGAATTGAGTGGTTACGTGAATCGTACGATGCGCACGTTCTTCTACTTATACTTCTACGCTTATTCTCATCAAAGCCTGTTCAGCATCTAGATGAGCTCTCTGGTCATAGAGAGAGATGATATACTTTTGAAGGTATACTAAGTGACTATTCACTCTGGGGTCGATTTCACTAACGTTACAATGCATCGTTAACCCATCGTAAGACCCAAACCCATCGTTAGCTAAAACCACCTCTTGACCCCGCGCAATGTTAACAAAGGGTTCGATTTTTCTAATGCATGTATCATATATCTTACGATGCGGTGAACACTTACGAAGGGTTTTCACGTCTTCGTGAAGTCTAGTTTTAGTTACGAGCTGAACCCTTCGTTAGCTACGATGAAGTACTTACATCGTGCGTACAACGCACGAACTCCTTGTGACTACCACGTTATTATAAGAAAAACGTACTAACACGTACGATACACGCACGATGTCCGTACGTGCTAAGTGTGTCGTTCGCAGATCAAGCGGCTGTGGGAAAAATTGCAAAAAACGCATGTTGTGCATACACTCTTAGAAGGCCGGGATCAAATTTTTGATCCTTTTTTGGGATCATTTTATTTTGATCCTTTAAGGATCACTTTTGATCCTTTAAGGATCACTTTTGATCCTTTTACGGATCAATATATACAAAAGGATCAAATTCACCAGGATCATTTTTGATCCTTTTTTAGGATCATTTTATTTTGATCCTTTTTGATTACAATATCAAAGTTTTGATCCGTATTTCTGGATTACTTTGATACGGAGAGGATGAGCTCACATTTTGATACCGCGTTTGGATGCAACATCATGTTTTGTTTCATATTTGAGTACCGTGACCCCATAACCGCTACATAGCGGGGAATGTATGGTGTAACATGAATAAATACATTGATTTCATCAGACAGTGCCGTGGTCGAGTGGTTAGAGCATTGGTCTCTTAATTACCAGCAGGTATAAGTGGCGTGGGTTCAAACCCTGCTAGGGTCACTTCAGTGTGATGTTTTTATGCAGATCTTTTTATAAGAAATATTTGATCCTTTTTTCGGATCAAAAATTGTGATCCTTTTTATGGGATCATTTTGATCCTTAAAGGATAAGCTCATATTTGATACCTAAAAAGGATCAAAATTGATCCTTTTTGTCTCATATTTGATACTTTCTTTATAAGAGTGTACGTTGTGTGCAAGTTGTCAGTACCGAGCACGTGCGGGCTGTACTTAGGTTTAATCGGTAGCCCGATCGTAGCTAGCGCGCAGGGTAAGTTCCTCGTGTCGTGCACTAAAAGTGCTACGTCGTGTCTGGGTGCTCTAAAATTCGTTTTTGCACGCAGACAGCTCGTACGTCCAAGTACGACGGGTTGTGACAGCCGGTTTACAACCGCTTTAGTCGTATTTTTGTCACCATCAACCAACATAACTGTCAACCACCCTTTAGTAGAAACACGCTGGTTATCTATATAGAAACTCGAGTTCAATATGCAATCAGTTGTCAACAGAACAAGTTTTGAAAGCATTATGTACATTATTAAACGTTGTAGATATGTGTATTTTTACTAGCATATGTAAGCAGTGGAAAACAGTTTACTTTATTTAAAAAGATGTTATTTGTGCGTGTGAGTTCCG
This sequence comes from Ophiothrix spiculata, assembly GCA_000969725.1. Taxonomy (NCBI): domain Eukaryota; kingdom Metazoa; phylum Echinodermata; class Ophiuroidea; order Amphilepidida; family Ophiotrichidae; genus Ophiothrix; species Ophiothrix spiculata. Next base: position 19,196 of record JXSR01S011141.1, read on the forward strand.
TTAGAATGTGTGTGTACCGTAGATTATCTAGAAATATGATCAGTCATGGCAAAATCTAATCAGAAATTGGATTTTCTGGTTTTGGGTTAAACAATTTTTAAAAGTTGTGTGTATAAATGTATTTTTGGAATGCAAATAGCAGTGTTCACACAGTCTTACCTTCACAGGTCAAAATTACAGCCGTGACACTTGGGATGTATTCTGAGTCTTGCACTCTCGTATAAAGTATGTGTTCAAAAAATTCAGCCCAAAATTAGTGAAAACTCTTGCATTTATTCTCTGACATCAAAATGTTAGATTTTGCCATGATAGACAACTTTAGGTATTAGGCAAACATGTAATTTGTTCCACATTTTGTCAGAACACTGTGCGAGATATTTGTTGTTCAATGATATGAATGAAATGATCATCTAAAATAATGTGATAATTCTTGAGTATATTTTTTATGTTATTTCCATTTTTTGTGATCAATAAATGTCACTCATTCATAAAAAATATCATATCCTTTTGTTTGTAGTTCTTTTCTTTTTGTCAAGCATTCAAAATCAGTCGTTTATTCATTTTCCCTTATTAAAACTCATTTTTCAAACTCTCCCTGTACGGAAATATCCTTTTCAGCTTTTAACTTATGACCTTGTTGTATTTTAATCTACTGAGTGATATAAAATTTATCCGTTGTTCTCCACTGAAATCAAGTGTCAGTGCATCGTATAAAGTGTCAGTGCATCATGACAAGTTGTCTCATAAAACTAACAAAAAAAAGAGACAAAACAATTAAAAAAAAAGAAACTGAAAGAAGTGGTACCAGGACTCTATTTCATATAATTATTTCGGAACATTCTTAAGTAAAAATTTCTTTAAGGCATTAGCCATGATTCACTTGGGTATGAAAAATTGTGACAACTTATTTGAATCAAAGAAAGGCTTTAATAAAATCAAAACAAACAAACAAAATCCTATCACTTGCTCTTAAAAGATAATTTTCAATAAAATTCATTTTTTTAGGGTTCTGTAAGCAGTGTTTCTATTTTCTTAAAGTTTGAGATTCCAAATGTACTGCTGTTGACTTAAAAGTGAAAATTTTTCTTTAGGAACATTAAATACACTCAACAGCATGATCTCTATACTAAAATGTATTGTTAGTAACAAAGAAGTTGAACTTTTAAGAACTTAGTAATTTATTTCTTGAAACACTGTCACTGAATTTCTCATTCTCCGGAGAATGAGAAATTCAAAGCACAAAACAATTGTCTATTTTACTATAAATGTTCAAGTTCAACAAGAATGGTTATGGATGACAAGTTTAAAATGCCAACTTTGCGGTAATTCTACATGTATCACATGACTTTATTTATTTATACATGTACTGTACATACTGTATTTTCCAGATAGCAAAGTTAAGATATGGACACAATCGCCTTGCGGCGTTCGTACGAACGATAAAGAATGTCTGTTTGACCACTTCGTAAATTTTCGTGGCCGTAGGAAAGAGTGTTTACTCATAATCAGTTTGCAAGGTCGCAGACATTTATTACGATGTTCGTACGACAGCCGTGCACGTGTAAACGCCGTGCGAACACCGTGCGTCAACCGTATGCAGGTATTCCTATTAAGGCATTCGTAGGAAATATTGGACATGACCATTTACCAAGCTGCGAACTTAAGAACTGGTTTTGATCGCACGATCAAAACCAGCGGCGTTCACACGATGTTCGTACGAAACGGCCAAAACAACTGTTCGCAGCTTGTTCGTAAGGCGTTTGCGACCATTCGTAAGTAGTGTATTGTTGATTTATTTTTAAAACAAAAGTTATTATCGTAAAGAGGAAATACATCTTATAACATTGCTCAGAAAGAAATTTTATAAAATTGAACATTTGTCAGATATTTGTACAAAAATATACCCATTCTTGCGAACGTCGTAAGAACCTCATTCTTGAAAGATTCGGACAAAAGATAAGAACGAATCTTTTGTTCGTACGAACATTGTGACCATAGCTTTAGTTGCAACGTTGGCCAACGTAGCTTTAGTTGCAACGTTGGCCAACGTTGGGCCAACTGCTATCTGGGTTGTTTCTTTATGACATTTTCCCTATGTGATTATTTTCTTCTTAACGGCGCCTTTATTCTTTCACTGAAAACTTTCATTAAATTCCAAATCAAACAATGACGAATTTGCCTTACAATTAACTCTTGATTAGAACCATTTATATCGCCCGTGAACAAAATATTCTGTTTCGAATCAGTCAAAAGTATTTATATGATTAACTACATCCACAAAATGGTAACGCGTTTAATGTTTAGTTTATTACGTTTCTTAGCGTTAGTGGCCCCATCACTCTTAGCATCAACAATCAGGTTATATTAAATTGTGAATTAAATCCAACGGAAACAAATATTTAATAAACAAATACTAGTAGTTTCGTTGCTTACTAATTTAGACAGACACCTTAAATTTCACGTCATTTCAATTAATAAAACCTGACGTGTAAAAACGCTTTAGTAAATTATATGTTTATATTTATAATTATAAGATCAAATAGAAAAATGGAAAGTTTGATGTTGTAATGTAATACAAGGGGAAAATGCTGGTTTATCTTTAAAGTGTAAATACTTTTCGTTTTAAGGACCTTCAAATGGCATAAACCGTTTTTGTACTCTAACTTTCAAACTAATTGCATAAACTATATAAAAGTATACATTTTTAGTACCGGATTTTTATTTTGAACATGATGATGATATTAGTTTTTGACCAAAAATGTCAATTTTGGCAAAAGATGCCCCAAACCGTATTTTTTGCCCCAAAATTTCTGGAAAGCCTAACTAAAATTTGCATTGGTGAATTTTTTTTTGCTTTTTGGAATTTAGAAACAAATGCCTAGGAACAGTTTTCACAAATTTTTGATTCTTATCTTATTTTTTGAAAAATTAAGTATTCTTCGAGTTTTACATTATATTTTATCAAGAGCAACGTAACTGACTACATAACCAGAACACCTGAAACCAGAGATGGCTAAATGCATTTTTAGGGAATTGTGAGAGTATTATACTATTGTAAATACCTTTATATATGAAAAAGAGGACAATTTTTTGTTGTAATATAACTTATGTCTTGTTTTTAATGAGATGGTGAATGCAAACAACATTAACCATGTCAAATAATTGCAAGGCATAAACCAAATATGCCAAACGCCAATTATGGTCAATATTGACAAAGAATCTCATTTCTTTCTGTGCGCTCCCAATCCGATTTACAAAACGACATGATTTAATGTCTTCTTATGCCGTGACAAAATTGATTTCATGAAGCACAATAATATGATTTGTTCTTTCATGCAGTATACATGACAAAATGTTTGCTTTTTATAGGCAGCATTTTGGATTTTTTTCCCCACCATCAATCGTTTTTCTGTTGGTTGGCGACGAATGTTGAGAACTAACTACTACCGTAGTGTAGCTTTTACACTTTTTTCAGTCGATTTAATTGATAGATTGCCTTCATTTCATAGAGCAATATGAAGACGGATGCGAGGACGTATTTAACTTGGTCTTGTACCTGGTACAAGCTGACGACAATTTAAAAAAAATCGAACCTTCTTCATGTTCTTGCCATATAAAATCTTGTGGATGCATATCGGGGGAACTACAACTTATTACGGTGCATATTTTAGAAGATCATATTATCAACGTTTGTGCCTGTTTGTTGAGGAGAATTGCGATGGTGTATAACAAGAACCAGTTTTCCGCTAAGGCCGTACGGCGCACCATTGGCACCGTCGGAGCGGTGAAAATTAGCGCAACGAGTTTCTGAAAATGTGTGAGAAAGATATTTTTCTAGCTTTATTAAATTGAGCCAATTTTCAGCCACAGCTCATGATCTGTGCGCAAACAATTAAAGTTAAACTTTGTCAAACTCAAAAACCTTAGACTGACAAGAATCAATGTACATACGTCGGAGAATTGGTCTTCATTTCATCTAAGGACGAAATCTAAGTACTCTGTTGCTTTTGTTACTGGTGTTTTATATCACCAGATGTAGTAGGATATAGAGGTATTTATCGCGTTATAACTGGTGTCTGGTCAGCTAACATTGTCATTCCCAAATTCCCAGTGGTGTTGGACAATAAAATAAAGTCACCCTAGCTGACCGCCGCTGACAATTTTACTTATTACTTATCTCTGAATGTTACCTTGATATTAAATTCGTTGTAAAATCAATCTTTTAAGTTTAATTTACCACATAACCAGATTTTATTTTCCATTAAGTCATAGCTTCAAGGTTATTCTACATTCATTGACGTTAGTACGCAACTTAACGGCTGGTTTTTTTAGATCGTTTTTGGCAAGACTGGCATATTATACATAATTATGAAATGACAGGTTGGACAAGTCATGCATAAACTTTCAGATATTCAGCAGATATAAACTGCAGAAAGCAGTTCGGACCATTTTCGCACTTACGTTGCTTCTATGTAGTTTTAGTTATTCAGTTGTGTGCCTTTGTCTCTTGATTTTGTGACGGGAAAGATTTAAAATAACGCAGCGTTTCTGAAGAGAAAGAGAAGTGGAGGAAAGTGATAAGATGCTCATACAAAATATAAATCTCACAAGTCCTGATGTTGACACGTCTGAAGATAAGATCATTTTGAATATTTTATTTGGAATCATTGGTTCCTTAAGTATCGTGGGAAACGCTGTCGTCTGCTTCGTATTTCATTTCGAGTCTGAAATATTTGGATCGATTACCAATATTATGATATTAAATCAATCAATAATCGATTTATGTTCTGGTGTAGTGTTTACCATTTTAAAATTTGCGCCAGTTGTTTCGTACACTTCAATCACTTGGTACAGCATCATGTGCTATGTATGGATTTCAGAATATCTATTTTGGTCCTTAAGCTACGCGTCTACTTTCAACCTTCTGCTGCTTTCTATTGAAAGATATTTCGCAATATGCCGCACTTTTACGCACCGGAAGTTATTTAATAAACGTTTGGTGAAAGGTTACTGCGCATCCATTTGGTTGGCGGGTTTTTTGATCCAGATATATCTACCCGTGGTACATCACATTGAAGGAATTGGTGGATGTAAATTTCAATGGCCAGACAAAGGCGCTCAAATATTCGTGGGAACTTTCGTCTTTACAACTGAATATTTGATCCCGTTGATTATCATGACTTTAGCTTATACACTAATTTGGCGGGATTTAAGAAATCGAATGAAATATAAGAACAAAGTGACCGTGAAAGCAATATCAAAAGGAAAAAGAAATGTCACTATTACACTTTGTTTAGTATTTATTTCTTACGTAATTTGCTGGTCTCCGGATGCAGTAGTCTACTTTTATTTCAATTTGGGCGGTAGGTACAACTTTCAAAGCACTTGGCACCATATTGTTATGGTTCTTGTATTGTGCAACATGTGTACCAACCCATGCATATATGCGTTCAAATACGACCGTTTTCGGCGCCAGTTAAGATCACTCATCTGCAGAGGAGCCTTCGCAAGTGATATGAGCAAATCTCTAGACTCGTCTAATGGGAGAAACAGTGCTAGTTCTGTTCTTAACAAGCGAGATTGTAGCGTACAGGATGTACCTGATAAGGAACAACGTCCTGAAAAATATGCACGTGGCCAGACCGCGCAAACTGACGAATGCATCGTGTAGACTGAAAATACACAAAATGTTCAATGAGAAAGATCATAACGTTTCTGAAATACAAAGGTGTTCTTATATGCGAACTACTTTATATTACATTTATACATATAGGTATTCATAATATAGAATATGAAATATGTGCACTGTAAATTTTGCAGAACACCTTTTAAAATGTGTTTAATGGAATGCCGTGACGCTCGATACTTTTTCCGAATAAATACTCATACATGTATATAATAGTTCTTAAGGCTACAGTCCCTAACTGGGTGCCATTTTTGCCAACAGCAACTTTACTGCAACTTTTTACCTACTTACACATATCAGAATAATTCAATTTTTGGCGTACATATGTAATAGAGTCTCTAGTTCATACATGAGACTTCAGTAGTGATTTCACGTCCATTATCAATTACGTCAATAAACTACTTCGAAAAATTTACACCTTTTTCGCCGAAACCTTCAAATTTTATGATGTTCGAACGATTCGTCTGTTTTCAAATTTTGACAGATTGTAGGCTTGATACTTTTTATTGAATTACAAATAATATTTTATAAATTTGTTGTGTTGATTTTGAATGATAATGTAACAAACCCGCGTTGTTTTGCTCGAAAAACCGGGCGTGAATTATGACTCTGAGTTCGCCCTGTTCGAGCTGTGAATAGCCCGATTTTAGTATCTACATTATCTACATTTTGTCTGATATACGCATTCGCATAAATTACTTACAAATTGAGCATTCCAATGAGGCAAAAATTGCAATTTTTATGTAAACAAAAGAAAAATACGGCATTCTAATGTTTATGTTTTAGATTTTAGTTCACCATCTCAACGCTGCCTTGATAGCTCAGCGGTAGAGCGCTCGCTTCGTAATACATGACTAACCCCAGCCATAATCCATGGTTCGAGTCCCCGCAAAGGCAGTGGAAACTTTTTAACTTTTCATGATTAAAAAATAGTTTGGATTCACATTTTCCTGAGCACAGGGATTCCTCGTACCCTTAAGTTTGAAAAAAAAAAAAATACTGAGAAGGGGTACAATCAATTATGTATGTTCATGGTTTTTTGCAGCCCCCCTCCCCATGAAACATGCTCCATGTTTCATCGTTTATAAAGGACTGCCATGGACAATTAATACAAAATATTTTTGACCAAATAAAAATTACCCACGTGACCTTATAGAGCGTCGCCATTTTTAAAGATTTGAAAAATAGCAAAATTATAGCCGAGTATAAATCAACCCCAAATATCAACAAATAATACATTGTGACACATGTAAACATATGAAATAGCACCAATAATACACAGACATGACAAGATAGTCTAGTAAATAAAACAAAAGTGACATAACCTTGCCTTTTATGATAATTGCTGCTGACCGATGTGGTAAAATTCCACAAAAAAATTACAAATGTCGGGGGTTTGAATTCACGTTTTCTCCACTGTCCGTAGCAAAATATTTATTTCCGTATGTGAAAAGCTTTTATTGTACACATACTTCCACATAGTAAACAAACAAAGTAACCTTGATTGTAATAAATTTGCTTGAATGATTTTCCCTTCAATTTTTAGGTCAAATCGTATACTAAAGACATAGGTAACCATGTCGAGGTTCATCAACCGTGACAATAACAAAGTACCACGTGGGTAATTTTTATTTGGTCAAAAATATTTCGTATTAAGCTGACTGGTCCATGTGGACAGTCATTTTGGACTTTAAGGCAAAATGAGAGACAAACAGCCATTGAATACAGGTGGTCAATGTATTCCCACACTACAGCTGAGCGAAACACCTTTTTCAGTCCAGTGAATTTTCTGATAAGTCAAGTAAATATTGTTTTCAGTATTTTCAAACTATATGGTAAAAATATGAAATCGTGCGAATTTGACGGTTATCAGAAAAGCAAAAGTACTAGTATTTTAAAATTGTAATTGAAAATCACGCAGCGTCAAATCTTGACCAATATGAAAACAGCGGAGACACTTTAGTCAATCAGTCTTAGGCCCAAACCATAGTCGGCCTCCAAGCAAAATTTTCCGAACCAAACATTTGGTTGTGACGTCACCAAATATTTGCCATTGTATTTAAAGTATGAACGGGTAACAAACATTTGGTCCAATGTTCTACGTAAAATAATATAAAAAAAAAATGTGCACGGATTAAAGATGATTTTGACCTTGATAAAAGCACCAAATCCTCAAATTCTTGTTGTTATAGTAAAGCAAATTTAATATTCTATCAAATGCAGAAAAAATGATAGAAATCGGTTGAAAAATAAGCAAGACATGACCAATTATAAAAGCATACCTCTTTTTCCTTCATTCCAATGGGATTTATACACAGTAAACTTGCACTTTAATATCAATGCCTATTAGAATGTACAATTTCATGTCTTTGTCAACTCGGTGTTGGAGATTCCTGATTTTTAACTACGTGCCATGGTTAAAAGATTTTATAAATGTCTTTTAACAAAACATTTTGTTTGTTTTACATTTCCAGAAGAAAAAGGAAGGACTAGAGCTCTAAAGCGCTCTGAACACAGCCGCAGACATTTAAACTGCACATTTTCACACTTGGTCAAATAAACATCATAAGCCTCCATTTTAGTAGTTTGAGATGGGCATTTTTCACTCTAAAAAGCCAAAAATATATATAATTCTGCCACCTTGCACTTGGCAGATAATGAATTTTAACCATTTTTGAAATTATTTTCTGGAAGTGACCTTGCTTGTGACCTCCTGATTAGATTGCTATATTTCTGGTCACTTCCCAATCTGTTTTATATTCCTTTGTTTAGGAGGCTTCAATGTACCTCCATACCAATTTTCAAGACAATCGGAGCATTTTGAAACTTTGACCTTTGACCTACGAACTTTGACCTTTCTAGATTTGTTCAGTATATTTTAGCAATATCTATATCTATATATATATGCAGCGGTGGAAATACCCACATGATAGTCAACCCAGGGTTAGGTAACCCCGGGTTGCCTAACGCAGGGTTGTCTTCCACTTAGGTTCCAATACGTAGAACATACTATTACTAGTAGTTTAAGGCAAATAAATCATAATGTACTCAGTTGTCTTATAGCAGGTTGTACAATGTTCTCCCTGGGTGACCTTTATTTGCATAATTGACAACCTCAGGTTGTTAATGAAGTTCATTAGTCAACCTAGGGTAATCATAGTCAGTTGAATTAACAACTTGGAGTTATTAGTGAAGTTCATTTGTGAAACAGCATAATGGGTTATATTCTATAGCAGGTTATACTGTGTTCACCCTAAGTGATCTTCATTCACATAATTGACAATTTGAAGTTGTTATTGAATTTCATTGCCAACCTAGGGTAATCATAGTTGAGAGTGTTTCTGATTTCCCATACAGTCAATATCATATTAGATGAATAACTTCTCTGAACAACGTTCTTTGCAACAATAAGCCTAACCTCACAAAGGCATGGACAGGCCTGGGCATGGAAATGGTGGCATTGACAACAATCACACTCGGCTAGTGTGGTATTATCTTTCTCCAAATTCACATAAATCCACACAGCTGACTGTCCGCTATTGTATTTTTGACCTACACCCCGGCCAAATATCGAACGGGTGCTGCTGTTTACCCTGGTGATCTTCACTTCCGTAATTACCAACTTGAAGTTGCTAATAAAGTTCATTTGTCAACCCAGGGTAATCATAGTCAGTTGATATATTTTAAGCCTAGGCATGTTTAACAGTACACTGAAAATTGTGTTTCATCATTTGACAAATAATAAGTTGTCATGAAAATGGTCTAGTATGACAAACTATAATTTGTCGTGGAATTCGTCATACAAGTATTGAACGACGAATTAAAATTAGTCATGAAAAACGGTCTAGTATGA
>JXSR01S011142.1:2817-23254 GCA_000969725.1 Ophiothrix spiculata
AAGAAAAAGGGACCCATCCATATACCAAATTCCCCAAATTTCAAGTCGAATTTATACAAAAATTGAAATTTTCTTCGGGAAATTCATCATTTTTTCATGCTAATTTGGCGGGAATTTCTTGATTTATGTTTGAAACTAAGACAATTTTGAAAAACAGACCCATCATAATGCCACATTTTGAAAAAAAAAAGGACCCATTTATACCAGACAGCCTGATTTTGCTACACAAATTTGCGGCACATCACCATAATCACTTTTGTACTAAGTACTCCCCCCCCCCACCCCCACGGAAAGTGAATTCATTTACTGTACACAAATTCCTTTATGGTAAATAGTGCTTCAAATATTGATTCAAATGAATTAATTTACTGTACAGTATAGGAATTCCTTTACGGTAAATGAATGCCTTTACGTAAATGAATTATGACCTTTCCCGACCTGATATACAGAGGGGAGCGCGGCCGAGCGGTTAGAGCACTGGACTCGGGTGCAAGAAGTTGGATCGTCCTCGAGTGTTCAAGCCCTGCTCGCGCCAAATTCCTTGTGACCATGAGCAAGACACTTTACTTGAAAGTGCTCCTCTCGACCAAGGTGTATAAATGGGTATGGCTGGGGAAGTAACAGGTTAATTGTGCAGTGGACTAGCGACCCGCTCACAGCAATTCATATAACCTGGACCAATCGCTATGAAAAGGAGATGGGCAGCTCTGGATGCACTGAAAAGTGTCACCATCCAATTTACGTTTCACTTTATATAGGGGGGGGGGGAGCTAAATAGAGACTCTTAGAGAATCTTACATTTATGACAACTTTATTAGAAAAGAAACATAGTAAACATTAATTGAATTGAATTCTGTGCTTAAATTTTATTAAACAGAAATATACTTTAGTACTCTCAAAACAGAAAAACCCTGTAATTTATAAAGGAGCAATTATAATAGTACTCATAACCACTGTGGTTGATAGGTTTCTGTCAATAAGGCTTCTTTCTGTCAATAATAGGCAACGTGCATGGATCTCATGTCAGATGGGCTAAATATACTTCCGTCATTTTTGCAGTTTGTAGACATTTTCATTCAGAGTTTTTCTCATGGTGATTGTTTTTTTAAGAATGGTGTAAACTTTCATTCTGAATGAACATGTACAATTTCACCATTTTGTAAATCATACACCATCATTGCAAGAAGAGATTAGCTTACCATGAATAGATCTAGGTCGTAGAATCAATATCAAACATTATACGTGCCCATCAGTGAGCACTTGAAATTGTGCAATGGGGTGAAAATAGGTCTCCAATTGATACATTCTTCAAAATGTGAAAATTTAGAATGAAAATTCTCATTCAGAATTAACAGTTTACTCCATTGTAGAAAATTTACACCAATGATAAAATTCTGAATGAAAATGACTACAAAAATGACGAAGTTTATCTAGGCCTTATGGCCTAAAAAAGATTGTTCGTTTGGCGTAACCCGCCCGACCCTATTATTTTTGGTGCTGACCCTAGCCTTTTTTATTTTTATTTTCTTATTTTTCATGTGTTTATGATAAAAAAGGCTAAATTAAGCATGGAAACAACACACTTTTCACTTTCGGGCAGCTTAAAAGTCCAGATTGTTAATAAAAATGAAAGATGAGAACATAAAATGTTCTTGCGCCATTAGTTTGTGTATCCTGTGGTTATTTAGAGTTAATTTCAAAGCCAAAAGCAAAAAAAAAAGAAAAAAAAGATGACTTGCCTATCCTAATCATTTTCTTATGTAATGTTATGCCAAACAAACAAGTTTTTTTTTAAGGCCTAAGAGAGATAACTGTTAATAGTAAAGCCCTACGTCTAAAACATTCCATCACCATTAAGACATTCTTTCACAACTGAGGACCCCAGAACTAAAAGGGGGTTAAGTCACAAAATCTTGAAAATTGGGTTGTGTCAATTTCCTGCTACAAAATTCTCATTTGTACATTCTGTGCAAGTTTTGCAGTAATTTGATGATCTGAGCATGCGTAAGAGTCACTGCGAGATACAGCAATACCATTCAAGACAACACAAATGATATGATGTTTGTTCTCAATGCGACTTAACCCCCTTCTGGTTCTAGGGTCCTCAATTATCACAGATGCCAGTCCTTACTTTTCAAAAAATTTAAAATTCCTCAACTAAAATTCAAAAGTTTGACATACAGTGGTTTTGTACATTAGGCAGTTGATCTAACTTCCAACTAACTGGCATTGACATTTCTGAATTCTTCTCAATGCTCTGATTGTGTGGGTTTTATTGAGCAAATGTCCCTAATGCAAATCTGAATTTCTTCATTTACTAGAGCCAAGAAACACAAATACGATAAATTAATACCGGGGGGATGGGGGGGGGGGGGAGGGGGAGGGGTTAACTGGGTATTCTGACTAGGTACCCACCTGCATTACCAAAAAGATGATACCTGGAGTTGTAGCTTTGCAGTTTTGTCCCTTCATGCCGCTCTGAAAGTTGGATTCATTCCAACTTGAAAAATCTTGCTGTGCAACAAAATTTTGCCGGTATCGGTTATCTCAGCAACATGTAGCTTTGCCACTACAACGACCTGACATTAATTCCAAACAAATCTGGTGTTACAACAACTCGGCACAACAAGATATAGCAGCAACTTTAGATTCCTCTTTTTTTAAATTCCTTAAAAGGTAAGTTAACGCAGCTTTTGTAGTGGGCGCTTATTATAGGCAAAATTAATATTTATTGGACAATTTAAACAAACACCCATGCAGGCAGTGGCGTAGCCAGGGGTGGGCAAGGTGGGAAATTTGCCCACCTTGGAAATTTTTTTGAGAAATTTTTAAGACCTGGGAGAAAAATAAAGGGGGCAGGAACTGCCTTTTCCCCATAAAATTACGACTTGCAATTAGAGCTGAAAATAGCTAAAAATTAGGTTGAAAACTTCATTAAGCACAATATTTGGCGTTTTTTCTTAAAAACTCGGCCTAGTCGACCCCTTGGAGCCCCGGTAAAGTCGCTCGATAAAATTCATTGGAGAAAGCTTGGGTGGTTTGCCCACCCTTGGAGAAAGGCCTGGCTACGCCACTGCATGCAGGGGCTGCATTTACAAACAATGGGGTCCTGCACTCTGGATTTCTGTTTACACTGTCCAATAAATTATTGTTTGGCCTATAGAGAAGACCACTGATTTGTATGCTGGACTGGGAAAGGCCAATGCAGAAATTGGCTATCATACTTAGCTTTTTATATCATAAAAGTGATGGCTCACCCAGAAAGGGGGACTTTGCAGATGGTATCAATTTTGATGTTATCTGTTATAGCATTTTCTAAGCTTTAACTGACACCTTACATGTTGAAATTTTACAACAGAAAATCTGCTGGAAATTCTTATTATTTTCTTTATTTTTTGCTGACAATTTTCAACTGTTTCTCGAAAACTGTTCCGTCGCAAAGTCCAACTTTTCGGGGTGAGTCATCACAAATGTACACATGGGTATAAAGACAATTTTGTTGGACTTACTCTCCAATAGTGAAGCAAAGCTAGTCCAGTTAACATTACATGTCATTGGAGAGCAAGGGCATAATTTTAAAATATGGCACATAACAAATATAACAGGTACACTCTAACAAATCTGATAACAAGTATGTATCAGGTATATAATAGACCACCATTTATCTCTTTTTATTGGTCAATATGCGGGCTATCAAATCCACTGTCTTGATAACCTGGTGTTCCATACGGTCTGCTAGCTCTGTGTTTCATTCCCAGAGTTCTACTTCCATCTGATCTGGTTAGTACATTACTTTGCTTATGCGTAACGCTTGTTCTTTGAGACGACCCAAATTCAGCTCCACTGTGCTTTTCTTGTGCTGTCTTATACACACTTCTTGAGTTAGTCTGTGCTCTAGTTCCTCCTGTACGGTTTGTGGCACGAGTAGTGATAGAAGACATGTTTTGGCTTGAATCATTTCGGTGAGATCTATACACAATTGGGTTTGATTCCCTCAAATGTTCTTTATCCGTTCGACTACGTTTTGCAATATGGCTAGCAGTGTCTTGCATGTATTGAGGCACAACTTTTAGGTCTGTTTTCTTTAAGTGTGGTGTCTCTGCATTTTCAAATTGGCTAACACGGTCTTGACCAAATTTCTTTCCAGCATTTTGGTTTAATTGTGCCAGTCCTGTTCTGTCCCTGTCATTATGTTGACCAGTCTGACTTATATATTCCTGAGGAAACTGATTTTCTATATCGAGACTATCTGGAAGGTCATTATACTCGGTCGCTAAAGACACAGCAGATACATCAGTCCGTGACCTTTGACCTTGACCATTAATACCCGAAACAGGTTTTGGCATCACAACGGTAAGATGTGAAACCGTTTTTTCTTGCAAATATTTGGAATCCTGATTCAATACATTGCAACGTATATATGGGTTCTGATGCGGAACTTTATCGTCCAATGTTTGATGGCTCGCAACCCTGACTGAATTGCTGAACTCGTGCTTTTGAGATGTGGCTTCTGGGGATGATACGCTGACCTTAGGTCGCACTGTGGTAACATTATGAAGTACAGAATCTCTACTAGATACTGTGTGATCTCCTAGCTCATAACTGGCTTGCATTGTTGGACGCAATCTTTCTGGCGACGGATTAAATTCTCTCGGTTGCCTTGAAAGTCTACGAAATGGATCTGTTTCAAGTAAATCGTTGGGATCGGTGGTATCATTATGTATTCTATGCCTGGTGTCATCTGGTATTGTTGATGGATTGTGGGAATTTGATGCTACAAATGGTTCTCTCATAGGTTTAAATGTTGATTCAGTCTTTCTGTTTTCATGATGTGAATCAGGGTTGCTTAGAGCAGGAGAAGTGGACCTACTGCTGTGTCTTGGGGAACCCCGACTCAGTTGTGATGAGTGCCTAGGGGAAGTGGACCTACTGCTGTGTCTTGGGGAACCCAGACTCTGTTGTGGTGAGTGTCTAGGGGAACCCTGCTGTGATGAGCACCGTGACGATGGTCTGCTGGTCTCTCTTGAAGATGAGTTCCAATCTGGTCTTCTTGATGCAGCGTGTTTCTCTTCTGTTGGTCTCTCTTTGTCTTCTGGTAGTTCAAGAGCTGTTGCCATAGCTACAAACTTGCTGACTGTTGCACTTTCATTGGATCTGGAAAGATGGAAATAACAAAGGAAACAAAGATTTAGTCACAAACACATGTTTGATACACTATCTAACTGGGACCTGATTACCTCACAACGTTAACTCCCTCACCGGACCCATCCCACAGCAAAGGAAGAAGGTTGACGTCCGTATATCAACCGTTCGTCTGGATACATGCAGATGTTGACACCCCTTCTCCTGAGGTAGGCCCTGACATCATCTAGAGGTAATCTGCCCAGTTAAGTGTAATAGTTGATATTGCACTGTGACTGTCGGCAAAGCCATCTGGAGACAAAAATAGCAATACTCAAACTTCAACGACCATATTTACACCATGCCAAACGTTGAATCATGACTTACATCTGTACCACACTGTTTCCTTTTCTGCTGCCTAGTTTACCACAAATATTTTTACAGAGGATTAACCTCAAAATTATACATTTTGGACGAATCTTGACATTACAAGATCTTCATCACATCAAAAGGTTAGCAAAATATACGTGAAGATTATATCAGTTTACTGGACTTACTTGTTTAGAGTAAACTACGTTTCGTGTTACCCCTGTAACACTTCGTCAGGTTTTGACCTGCTGGATTGGTCACATGACAGACGACTCGGGATGGATTTGATAGCCTCGTCCCATGCGGGTCAAAACCTGACGAAGTGTTACATGGGTAACACTTAACGTAGTTTGTTCTAAACATGTAAGTCCAGTCAACTGATTTAATCTTCACTTATGATTACTACTACTGGATGACTCAGAACATTCACTCATTTGTTAGCAAAACATATTTGATCAAATACATTTATCTTGGGCGAGGCCTAGAAGTATGGGAATATAAATATATGTAGGGATGTATCATACATAAATGTCAGTTGACCACCATTCTGCAAAAAAATTCATTTGAAAGCACTTATTTTTCTGTGTGGAGAGAGAAAACTAGAGTGCTTGGATAAAATATGCGGCGCGCCACATCCAAAGATATAAACTTTCAAATGATGAAGAAATAATAGGATGATTTAGTCTTTTTCCAGGTAATATCACAGCCTAAATCATTATTTCTGTTTTATGTAGCACAACAATCTGCATTTTGTCAAAGGTCAGGATGTGGTTCTGGCTCATCACATATTCAAAACAAGTTGTTTGGCTGAAAATCAATAATAATAATAATAATAATAATAGAGGGTATTTATACCGCGTGCTGATTAACCGAAGCTCTCAAGGCGCTGCTGTGTTTCAGCCGCAGTGCACAACAGGAGAGAATCCTAGGTCGCTTACAGACGCCAATCACACATCTGACTGGGAGAACGACACAGAATTAATGGGAAGAAGTCCGATTTTTAGATGTAGGAGGAAACCGGAGTACCCAGAGGAAACCTACCAAGACGGGTATGGAATCAGTAAACCAAATTCACGTACAACCAGTGGCTAACTGCATTGGTGAATGGAAGTATTAACAGTACTTCACCAACCTGCCTTGCCACAGGAGTAGCGTGCCATTCTGATACTGAACAGAAAAGGTCAAAGAAAAATCCCTATGACCTAGCCAGGAATTGAACCCGGGACCTACTGCACCCGAAGCAAGAGCTCTACCAGTGTGCCACAGTTCTCCTTGCATACAATGTGTCTCAGACCAGGAATCAAAACCCGGTAGTACTGTTTCAAATAAATTGTGGACATGACCTATCTGATCACAGCCACAGCATATCCACAAGTTGTGACAAGCACAGAACAACGGCAAATACACAAACCATTCCCGATCTTTTTTTTCTTTTTTTTAATTTTATTTTTATCTGTAATCCACAGTTCTGCAACATCTCCTGTGCATGAAAACGTTGTGTGGTTGCTTAAAATACACAAGCAAATCTGTTACAAAGGCTCTGAATTTTCATGTCCAAGAATTTTTTGAAACACTAATTACTGAAACGCAAGGGAAATGCCGCTAAACTATCCACTTTTTCAAGTGATTAACAGGGAGAGAGACAAAAACATTACTTGATTACATGTAATTTTGCATGCATGTATTGTTTTATAACCATATGTCATATTTTTGTTATTGCTGAAGGGGGAAAAAATGAAAAAAAAAAACTTTTAAAGAGAAACAATAAACATAACTTACTTTTCCTCCTGAGTCAACTGATGCAGACATTGTAGATAATACTGCCTGAGTTTCCTAGCTGTTGAATTCCTCTCCTTTTTCACTTCTGTGTGCACGGTTTGTCTACACTGTTCTCTCATGTCAGTTACATACTTAAGGACATCACCTTGTGATATGATAAAAAAATTAAAAGATTTTAATCAGAAGTATATTCACAGAATAGATTTCGACCATAGATTTAAAACCCTGCTTTATTTTTATCCAGGCATGGGGATTAAAGGGGCAATTCATGATCCACTTTTCATGCTCAAGGTCACCTCTATGAAAATTTAGTTTTTTAGTTAATAGGAATCCCTGACTGGTTTACTAGTCAATCCCTGACTGATTCTCCAAAACATTCTTTCAAATGTGTCATTTTCTAATTATTGTTGGGGCCCCTGACAATAATTACAAAACAGTAGCCTATGGAGATTTTTAAAATACTGAAAAGCTTGTAACTTGAAAACGAATGGTTGGAATCAGGTAAAATTTAAGAATATATTTATGTTGTACTCTTCTTTTTATTTAGCTAGAATATGGGCGAGATTTTTGTCACATCATAATCATGAATTGCACCTTTAAGATGGGATATTTAGTGTTTATGATGATAATATGTTTGGAACTCAATCGAAGGTGGTAGTGAAAAAAGACCTAATGCTCAAAACAGGCTTAAATGAAGAAAAAGCTAAAACTATTGAAAAGGCATAAAAAGCCACATGGGTGTGACACAACATAGGCATTTCAAAAAGATACGGAAGTGTATCCATGATGCTGATTGTGGTTAACAATGACTCATAAAAAATTGATACCCATGGCTAACGATGCCTTAATTCTATGGACATAATACACAAGTTTTCTTTAAAAGGCATATCTTAAACTTATTTAAGTTATCAATTTTGCAAAGATGGAAAGATTTAATAAGAGCACAATTTGCAATCATTTGATTCTAAACCCTTATTCATCAATAGAATGTTTAGCTGGTGCCCTGCTCAAAAAAGAAAAAGGCAGGTCACTTCAATTTAATTCAAAGATGAATTAAACTGAATTCCAAGAAAGCATCTCCAAATTTAGTGGGTTCATTGGAACAGAAACATGCACTTCCAATTTCAGATTCAGAAAGAAACTGGAATATCCCATATAATATACTGCAAGATTGGTATGCAATCAATAACAAAACTCGCATCTGGCACAGCGAGCAGACACCTTTTAACAGTCGAGAGGCTATATGCTTGACAGTGATTGCAACAGCTCTGTTGTACTCCCCAATTGCTTCACTTTTCTTTTTACATTTTGCATTCCAAGATTGAGGAGTAACTTTTGAATAGACTCACACAGCACAGTTACAATATAACTTTAACCATAACCGCACCCTTAGGCCAAGAATTTTTTTTTTGTTGTGTTGCCCTCAAGTGGAACTTCGGTCGGAAAATAATGTTTTTTTTAATAATTTTTTTTTTAAAAACACCTAAATTATGAAATTTGGGTGCATTTTCCACTATTTTCAAAATATTTTCTCAAAAAACACCCAATCTGAGCAAAATCGAGTGCTTTCCCGACCCTACTTTTCTTTTTAAAATTATTGAATAGGGTCTGTCGCTGAGGGCAACACAACAATTTTTGGGGGCCTTATTCTAACCAAACCCTGACCAGTATTGTAACTTTCTAACCCTTCACTTATCCCCAAGGTCATTTGGTGCAAAGTCTTTTCTGAAGTTATGTCAAAACTGACTGTATCTACTATTCATCATACGAATGCAAGGAAGTCGTATCTGCAATAGCTGCCATTTAAAAAAAAAATCAATCTCACATACTGTTTGTCCAGTCTAGGGTCAGTGGCTCTTGAAATGGTTCTTCAGGTGACACCTAACACCTGCAGAACCCTTTCAAGAGCCACTGACATATGATAAGTGTTCAATAAATATCACACAAGGCAGCCATTGCATATATAACTTTCTTGCACACACACAAGGTAGCCATTGCAGATACAGCTTTCTTGCACTCACATGACATATTCGACTTACTTCTTATCTTTTCTACAGTAGACAGATAATGTGATCTCAGTTCATTGAGCCCGGATTGAGATGTAGTGTCGTCCATCGGATCAGTCTATCAATAGGAAAAAGATGAAATGATAGGTTAATTCATGCAATGGTGATGAAAAGCTTACGTATACAGGTAATGCAATTGTTTCGAAGACAGATCAGGTAAACTGGATTAAGATGTAAAATGCTCCTTCAAACAGTTTCTTTGGTTCAAAATATTTCATCACCACTCGCGTTTGTTTATGTGTCGAAAAGGGTTTTTTTGTGAGAAACCCTTCTCCGTCCTAAGCGGGTGGTGTATGAGTTGTGTCTGACGTCTGATTTCCTGTTCTGGACGTTGGTGGTGTCCTTTCTTGATGTTGATAATCAGACGTCAGACACAACTCACGACACGACTCGCTGAGGATGGAGACGGGTTTCTCCGAAATGATTCGACACAAAAAAATGTGAGTGCTGATGAAATGTTTTAAAATATATTTTCGTGTCTTCTACCAGCACGTGTAAATCTCTTCATTTGAGTTTTTTGGTCATTCTCAAACTATGTCCAACAGGAATAAATCTTATCACCTTGCTTGTTATTTTTTCGGCAAATGCAGGCAAAAACAATACCAAGCATGAGATCGCACATCCATAAAAAAACCTGAAAATGATGACAAAAGAGCAAAAATAGGCTGAAATGCAAAGGAAGTGTGGATTTTTGAACAGGAAAGAACCTGAATTCAGGTAAATGCCTTAATATTCTAATGCCTGCAATACTCACGAATAACAGAAAAAAATATAAATATATCCTTTGAGCCATTTACCATATCATGGTTACAGGAACAAGCCAGACTGACTAAAAGAACAAATAAATTTACTAACATGAGGCAAAAAAACAACAAACATTGTTTAGTTGTACTCCACCGACCAACCCTAAATTTGAAAATCCCCAAGTTTGTTTTCTATTTACTGTACAAAAGAATACTGACCCTATTTTTTGGAAAATTCCTATTTCATTTTTATTTTCCAATTTTTGCATTCTGAAATCAGGGATGCAATTGACAAAACGTTTAAAAGACTGAAGAAGTGAAGGAAAGCCTGAAAATGGTCTAAAAATGTCCAAATATAGACTTAAAATACATAAATTAGGCCCAAAAAAAATGTTTGTTTGCCCTTAATGACCAAAAATTTGGTGGGTCGGTAGGTCGATCCTATTTTTTTTTTTTTTCATGGGATCTTCCCGTAGTACCCCCAGTGATTCATCTGCACTCACATCTTGCCATGGCCTATTTGGCGCTATTGAGACGTGCGTTGACACGAACGACACACCACGGTAAATTTTAAGGTAGTTGAGGGGCAAGGCAATTTTCAAAGGGCAAATGAAAAATGCCTTCTATTTTAAGCATTTTGCAAGGGCATCTCGGCAACTTCAGCTAATCATAAAGGGCATCAAGGCACCTTGTCATTGTATAAGGGCATCAAGGCAAGTATAAGTAGAATAAGGGAAATTTAAAAGAAATGAAGAAGGATAGGCTTACCACTAATGCATCATATTAAATGAATCTTTATTCTACAACTTTTTGTTGATATAATGACTTTTTATATTAACATTATAACAACATTATTAGGCCTGGGAGTTTATGGCTAATTGCATAACCATTTAAACGAATAAAAAACACACACGTTAGTTAAACCGTCATGAATGTACATGACTGTTGAATTTTGCTCCTGTAATAAACTACGTTTCCTGGCGAATTTCTTTACAATTTATGACTTACAAAAATAACATGTGGTCAAAATATTGTCTTCAAACCCTGTTTATTAAATATATTAAGTCATATAATCAACACAACTTTTTTTCTCTGGCGAATATTTCACTGCCCTGTTCGTGTAAACAACGTGATATCTCCGTTCAGGGCGGCGCCATTGAATATCCAAATAGTCCACAGGATATCCCGCCTTTACATTGACGGCACCGGGAAAAACAAAAATAACCGCGGCGACTTTTAACTAGATTTGTTCACAATTTCGTGGCAACAAATGGTGAATTAAAGTATTGTAAACATGCAAGGCGTTTAATTAAACATTTTTGATTAAATTTTGGGAATGTTTCCTTTCAAACAACATCATGGGTTCACATGATTTGTCTCCGACTTGTTTCTCCAGAGTTCCTGCGTGCGAAATGACATGACTGCCTCAGCATCTTGCTGCCGTGTTTACCGCCGGAATGTTCACGATTCGGTAGTATCGGTACTGAGATGACAAATTTTCCACAACAATATTTTCCTAAAATTGAATGATTGGAGCTTGAAAACACGCTGCGTAATTTATTAGAAATTGTTTCTGCACGTTTGGGAATCAAAATATGCAACAATTAATGAATTTTTTTTGACGTTATGAATAAATTTAAAAAAATTAAAAAAAAAAACGACCCGCGATTTTCGTGTAGAATTATGTCATTCCATGGATTTTACTGTGAATACAAGCAATTGCATAAAAACTTAATCCCTGTGAAATGTGAAAAATTGATTGTTTTCAGCAGCTTGTGTTAAAAATTAATTGTTTATTTAAACATTTTTGAATCATAATTAACTTATATTTTGAACCTTGTGGTGTCAGGCCTGGTGTGTGTACATATTTGCATTATTGCAAAAAAAAAGTTTCCCCGACCAACCAACCCTATCATTTTGAACCATTCGTACTATAACCAAACAATTTTTTTTGGCCTAATAATGTTAATATTGGATGGTCTCTTTCTGCATATTGCTCCATAGATGAACAATATATTATCTTCCCACCACCCATTATTGCATTAAAGGGACTGGCCTAGATTCTTCCCACTAATTTTTTACATACATATTTTTTTTTTACTTTAATCAATAGAACTTATTTATAGTATTATAACCTACAAGTAGTTTTCCAAGATTTTGAGGAATATTTGAGAAAATTGCAATTCTTTACCTACTTTAATTTTTTTTTGCCAGTGAAAAAAAAGTGGTTTGAAAACAGTGTTGAAAACTTTAAAAAATCTTGTTTCTACACCTGTGATGGCCAAACAAATTATTTTTGATGAATTTGTTTCTCTTTTAATATGTATTAAATTAATATCTAGGAGCTTTGTTTGATCTTTTATCTGGTAAATCCATCTGAGGTACAAATTTAGGATTTAGGAAACACAGGATAGTCACACACCCCATCAAAGAACGATATATTGCAAATCAGCGCTCTCTCAATTTGAGCGACCTGGTGTAAATTTTTGCGGGGTTTTTTTTATTTTTGTATACTTTTTAGCTATATTTAGAGTATTTCCATAAGTTTTTAATTCTAGGTGGAATCTAGGTTAGTCCCTTTAACATAATATACAGAATTTCACATGCAACTCCGGCTTGCAACCCATACCTGTATTTGCCTAGTCACGCTGTCCACACAATCTCCACCAGCCCTTTGTAATCTCTTCCATGTATCTTTTTCCCTCTCGTGTTGTTCTTTAAGTCTCAAAACCGCCCTCGTGTGTTTCTTCTGCAACTCTCGCATGCGCCCTTCAAGCGCTTCCATGGTGGCGGAGTTTGTGCTGGTTAGCTGAGTTTGTAGGTTATGAAGCTCTTGTTTTAGGCGCTGTTCTGTCTGTTGTAACTCAGTCTGGCTGGTGCATAGTTGTTTGCGTAGATCTTTCAATTCCATTTCCATTTGCTGTTGGATTTGTTGATGTCTGTTTTTGACCTGCAGAATTTAAAAGAAACCAATAGATAAACTAAATAATGTGGGACCAGTCACTTGAGTATCATTTCTGTGAAAATTATAAAATCCATTGGGTATAGAATTATGACTATCATGGAATTGTTGCCTGCTAAAATCAAAACTTTTAACTCCAACTAGCAGGCATGGGAATATTAATGGTTTATAAAGAAAAAGACTGGAAATTATACGGACGAATAGCGAGGGGAGCGCTCGCCCTTTGTCATAATTTATGACTTGATCAACTCTTTAGCACAAAGCAAATTACAACTTGATTCTGATGAATTTTGTGGAAGGTGATAAACCTCTGTTGATAATTTGCCTGTTTTTGCACATTCTGTAGCACATATAGGGGTGACCAAAATTCAATGTACACACACAATTTGATTAAGATAAAATATTGCTGACATGCATATTTTTGGACTAAGTGACTTAAAAAAATTCCAATTCAATTGCTTGAATGTCTCTGCAGAGCAAAAAATCATAACCTCAGGACCTAATCAGGACTATCCGACCTTTGCAATATGAGGTAAAAATTTTAGACACAAGTGTTAATGAATGTTTCGTTTTCATTTTTTTTTAAATTTCAAAATCAAGCATACCAGCAACTTTTGGAGTTTTGGAAAAATACTCTTCTACACTCCAAGTCAAAAGTGTTTGAGCACAAAACCTTTAACCAACCATATCTCGAGAACCGTTCATCATTTACGTAATATTTTTTTCGGATTTATATTTTACATATATAGATCTAAAGAACTCAACAGGAATTGCATTTCCTGCATTTGACAATATGGTGTACTAAACGTAGTGTATACTTTCTTCCGCACATTCAAAAACGAAGTTTGAATACATTTGTTGGCAAACTTATGACCTGAAAATGTTCTTTACGGTTGCACTGTGATAACGAGCACTGAACTAATAAACTACATAGGTAAATAGCAAAAAGTGTGTGTGGCATATTTGTATATGGTCCAGGAAATCGGCCATTTTTTTGGTTATGAAAGATCGAATATCAGAGAAAACATAGATTATTTATATTGGATACATTAGGCACCTATAAAAACATTATTTTTTTTCAGAGTCTTGGTTGTTTGATATAATAATTACGTTTTGCCCGTATTTAAGCGTGCACAAACGCTTTTGACCGCGAGTGTATTTGCATTTGACCTATTACATCATGCAATTTGTTTTGCCCGTCACTGTGTCATTGTCTTACTTACCTCTTGCACATTCTGCTGGGCATGTGTCTCCATATCTTGCAGATGTTCTTCTGCCTCTTGGAGCTGCCACTTCAAATCTTCTTTTTCTTGATCCCACACCTCTTCTTTATGCCCCAGCTCTTTCCGGTAGTTCTCCCGCAACTCGTCATCAAACTCCTGAAAAGATGGTGAAATAAGCACTGCAGTCTATCTTATCCTCAAAAATCCTGAAACTTGCAAAAAATCCTGAAAATGCGCATACATTTTGACAAAAAACTGAAAGAAGGGCTTTAAGTAAAAATAATCCTGGTGGGGAGCTTACGACAGGATTATATCCATTCATACTTGTCAGATCTAGTTTATAACAGCTGATAGCACAGGCAAAAAGTACATACCTTTCAATCCTTTGCACCACTATATAAACTTTTATTCAGCTTCTAATGATCCGATAATATCGATAAATAATACTAGTTAGGCCAAAAAAAATAATTTGTTTGTATGCCCTCCAGTTGTTTTTTTTTTGTTTTTTTTACTCTTTACATATAGTTTAAAGAATTATGTCATTCCATGGATTTTACTGTGAATACCAAGCAATGCAGGGCTTAATCAAAGATTGTGGGTCATTATTTAGCAGAGGAAATATGCATTTTATACTACTTAATGTGACTTTACACTGCTAAATTTTACGTTTTACATCGAAAATATTGAGTTTTCATATTTAACATGTTTGAAGAAAAAAAAAATTGCGACCCAAATTTTTGGCATTTTTAG
Organism: Ophiothrix spiculata; assembly: GCA_000969725.1. Taxonomy (NCBI): domain Eukaryota; kingdom Metazoa; phylum Echinodermata; class Ophiuroidea; order Amphilepidida; family Ophiotrichidae; genus Ophiothrix; species Ophiothrix spiculata. The sequence goes on from JXSR01S011142.1 coordinate 17,831, forward strand.
AGTCGGTCACGGAGGGCAAACAAACATATATTTTTTTTAGACCTTATAGAAAAAAATGTATGATTTTATTCCCCCTTACAAAATCATGTCTCCAATAAACTGACAAAAACCTCAACCTTTACTCAAATAATTGCTACTCACATCCCTAGCTTGGCTAACAGCTGTCTCAATTTCTTCCTTGTGTCTGTCATACAGATCCTGCTGTTGTAAGGCAAGTGCATCTAGTTCTTCCTTCAAATTCTCTATATCGGTCTCCAACTTTTCCTTTTCCTGTACAGTACAACAATAACGGCTCTTAAAAACAGATAGGCCTATTGATTTTCTTACCATTCAATTAACTTAGTTCAGAGCATGAATATTGGAAAAGATGGCTTTAATGTCTTTCAAATTATAACGTCATGTGAGTGCAAGAAAGTCGTATCTGCAATAGCTGCCATTTGTCATAAATTTGGATTGCACACTGTGTAATCTCCAATCTTGGGTCAGTGTCACCTGAAGAACCATTTCAAGAACCACTGACATAAGTCAGGGAATTTTTTAGTGATTTTTCACATTCTTATGAAAAGTATAAAATAAAAATAACTTAGGGCAGCCATTGCAGATACGACTTTCTTGCACTCACAAGACAATATGCTACTTGTACATGAAGTATATAACAAATGAAGTCGAGCCTTTCCCTTACACATGTATTGTACAATACATAAATGGAGACTTTTTATTCCTTAATTAAGTTCAAGCCCCACTACAACTAATGGGATGTTCTTGGGCAAGGCATTTAATCCTCATTGCTCGTTGACCCAAGCAGTATTTGGAAACATTACAATCTAAGTGCAGATACGGTGCGCGCTTCGCTATAGCGACTACAACATAATGTGAAATAATTGTGTTGGTTTCCTGACAGCAGTGTAATAACTGACAGCAGCGCTTTAAAACTGTTGTTAAGGCGCTCTATAAATGATGTGTATATTCCCTTTTGAGGTGATTAATGGGAGGCTGTAAAGGAAAATCAGTCTAAAATGCTCTAAAAAAAGCTTGAAAGTGTAAAAAATCCAAAAAAGGTACAAAAAATTACACAGAAATGACTCAAATTGAGAGAGAATTCACAGTATATCATTCTGTGATGGTACCTTCAGCGTATTCAGAACTGGGCTGCGAAGATGGTATGGCAAGTTCGTAAGCAAGATCATGCAACCCCATGTTTGAAGGAACTACATTGGCTCTCTGTTGAAAACAGGATCAAATTCAAAATCCTTATGTTAGTCTACAAGTGTCTCCATCAAATGGTTCCTGATTATCTCTCATCATCCATATTCTTGCACCAGCCTGCCAGAAGTAGTCTTCGCTCAGCATCTGATTCAACACGTCTGACTGTGCATTCAACATCCATATTGTTTCAGTCTGCTGAACGCAGGACATTTTTCTACTCTGCTCCTGTCCTTTGGAATCAGGTTCCTGTTTTCATCAGAGAGTCACCTACTCTAGCTGTTTTTAAGAAATGTCTGAAAACTCATTTATTTTTCATGTAATTTTGTTTTTTTGCTCTTTGTAAATAGTTTTTGCTTTGTCAGTTTCAGCGCTACGATCTTTTTGTAGTAGCGCTATATAAATATTTGTATGTATGTATGGTGTGACTATCCTGTGTTTTCTAAATCCTAATTTTGTAGCTCAGATTGATTTGCCAGATAAAAGATCAAACAAAGGTCCTGAAGATAATTTAATACATACTAAAATTGAAACAATTTCATCAAAAATAATTTCTTCACCCACCACAGGTGTACACACAAGATCTTTTTAAAATTTGAAACTAGAAACACTGTTTTCACAACATGTTTTGCACCAAAAATTAAACTTGGAAAAGAATTGCAATTTTCTCCAATATTCCTCAAAATCATGGAAATCTACTGGTAGGTTATATTACTATAAATATGTTCTATTTAGTTATGTAAGTTCAAGTTCAATCTTTTATTTCCATAAACATTTAACATCAAAATAACTTAAATACAAAAATCACGAACAAAACAAAAGCTATATGGAGGAGAAGACAGGAGGGGTAATAAGGCCTGTAATTTGCCTACCCCAAAATAACAAAGTTCCACATATACGATCAGACATACATAGGACCTCGGAACAAGACGTAAAAATATGTAGGTAAAAAATTAGTGGGAAGAATCTAGGCCAGTCCCTTTAACTTCTTTTGTAACATACTGACCTGTTGATGTGTATTGATGAGTTTTTGTCTGTCATCTTGCCACTGCTTTTCTCTCTCAGTCAAAGTTCCCTTGAAATCTGTCAGTTTTTGATGTACTAACTCATCCTGAATAAAAGAAAGGAAAAAGATGGTCAACTTGTACGGTCATTTTAAAGTAAGTATCATCTGTTCGTAATTTCACCTCGTGCTGGGAATTTTCTCAAATCATAAACACACTGCTCAATTAAGTTTGAATATAAGTGATAAAGTGCATACAGAGTTCAATCGTTTTCAATGTTAAACAATGATTTCAGCATACATGCACTGTGCATGGTTCAGTACATTTCTACTGTATGTGAAAATGAGTAAACAAAATCTGTAATGAGCAAAGTCCTATTGCCTTTAGAAACTTGAAAAAAAAAAAAAAATAGATTTTTATTTTTCTCATTAACCATGTGACATATCACGGCTGAGCTATGCTTCATTTTGGAGATATACATGAAAATGTGTCTAATTATGGTAACCATAATTACTTTTACACAGTAACATATATGCAGCTCTAAAATACAAAATTGCCCATAAAATCAAAACAATTTGACCAGTTCAGCTAAAATTTAAAACTTGGACATCTTGAGCGGTCATCTTTCACATGACATTAAAAACATAATTTAGAAAAATCGGTCCAAGCTCAGTCCTTTAATGTCAAGGAATAAATTTGTAGGATCTCTGTCTCTGAACACAAAATCAATTGGCATACCATAAAAGGTCACCTCGTCATGTGAGTGCAAGAAAATCGTATCTGCAATGGCTGCCCTTAGTTATATCTATTTTACCACTTGTCACAAGAATGTGAAAAATCCCTCAAAATTCCACTGTATTATGTCAGTGGTTCTTGAAATGTTTTTCAGGTGACACCATTTCAAGAACCACTGACCCAAGACTGGAGATTATAAAGTGTGCAATCCAAATTTAAGACAAATGGCAGCTATTGCAGATACGATTTTTTTGCACTCACATGACGACCTGTGTCCTGTACAAACTTTAGTATTTACCTGATCTTGTTGGCATTTATCCTGCATTGCCTGTATGGCCGCTGTCATCGTTTCCTTGTGTTCTTCAAGAAACTCGGCATGTTCCACTTGCATCATCTCGGCTTCGTTCTTCATCACGTCCCTCCTCTCGCAATCCAATCTGTCATATTTTCTTCGCATTTCTAACATCTCCTGGTTGTGCTTCTTGTCCAAACGCCGTCTAGACTCTGCTATCTCTTTTTCTACTAAGCTTTGTCCCTTTTCTTTCATCCATTTAGCTGTGACTTCCTCAACATCAACGGATTTCTTGATCCATCTCTCTCGTTCTTCCGCCACTTTCTTATCAATCAGTTCCTTGGTATCCACATCTCCATCTAACCATTTCTTGTCACATTCTCTCTGCGCTTCCTGTACTTTTTCTTTCAATTTGATATCGGATTTTTCCTTCCAGTCTTTTTCAGCATTTGCAAGAGCCAACTCAAGACCTTGTCTGTGTTTTTCTTCCAAAGATGACAGCATTCTGCATCTTTCTGCTTCTAAGTCATCTTTATATTTCAGTTCTAATTCTCCCTTTGCTGAAAAATGCAAAATAAAATATGAAATCAATACCTTTGATTATAATTAAACAGTTATTATTACCAAGTTCTTATATAGCGCTCTCCAAAGAACAGAGCGCCTTACAATAAGAAAGAAACACAGAAAAGGATAAAAATAAATGGAAAAAATACAAGCAAAATCTACACAGGAAACAAGTGTGTTTTAAGCAGCCGCTTGAACACAGGGATGGATGTTGCCTCTTTCAGATCAATAGGTCGCAATATCGTAAATCGCTGCACGTAGTGACGCTAAGTGGCAAATTTGCCTGGTTTTAAACCACAAAGGTGGAATAGGACATTAAATTACATTTATATAGAAATAATACGGGACTATGTTTCATTTTGATTTTATGCTAATTATTTAGTTTAGAAATAGTTGTGAATGTGTAGAAAAAATCAGCACCACAGAACATTTTATAATGAAATTAAAGATGGAACAAATATGCGTGTCTCTAGAAATACTCGGTCAAGTCGGGCTTTTTTATGACAGGCCGGCAAAAACATTACAAAATATCGCCTGATATATCGGGTAAACAAGCCGGCCACCATATTGTTTCTTTGATGATTTCTGAAAGGTTTGCTTCAAAACTTGAAAACAAAGTTAAATCTAGAATGCTTGAATCACTAATTACAGAGATACAGAGCGTTTTCAGACCCCTACTTTACGTGTAAAAGTATAGGAAAGTTATTTGGGATATTGCACCCAATAGGGAGTTCATTCCTCAACCGAGGAGCACAGACAATGAATGCAGAAACAGTTGAGAATTAAATGGGACAACAATGGGACAGCAATCAAAATTCAACATTTTCCAAGCAAAATGGAATGAAAAATTATCGATCAAATTCATACATGACAAAATATGTGACCTGCTATATATCAAAAGGTACCTTTAGGGTCTCAAATTCAAAATGGTCTCATCTGAAAGCTGAGATTTTAAGCTTTAAAATGACACCATGCTTTTGGTTATTGGCTATTCAGTTGCAAAGTTAAAATCTGTTCGTTCTTACTGTGAAGGTCGCACAGAGGCCAGAATTCCCAATGTTGACATTTAGTGAAACTGCAGGGCAAGATAAAGCTGTCAACTGAACTGTCATCAGGGGATAGAAACTATATGTAGGGCATTTTACAAGTCTAATAATAAGTTGTTGTGACTGTTATTATGCCCACTGAGACAATTTGGTTAGCATGTTAAGTGGATGCAATCTTATAACCATAAATATTATTAGCCACAATCACTTAAACCAAAGCGCACAGAGTTCAAAATCTTCACTTTTACAGCGAATGGGGTTTACATCCACATTGGTGAAAGGCATCAGACAGATTTGGAAAACTGTAGTTTTGAGAAAATTGAGTTTAAAAGTTTTTGTACTGAGTAAGATTTGAATGGAGAGAGGATTTCTATCTCAGTTTTTAATACATTTTTTGTATGTTTTGGATGTTGGAACCTCATCTAAATGATAAATTACACTTCAAAGGGAATGTTTCTGATGTAATTAGAAATATGACCTTGGACGTTATTTTTGACTATGCTAAGCTTCAATGGCCTGTATCATGTACTTTACAATGATGATCTTAGGGTACCTATTGATATCATGGTTCACAAATAAT
>JXSR01S011142.1:24360-47167 GCA_000969725.1 Ophiothrix spiculata
AAATCCATATAAAAGTATACATTTCTAGATGTGGATTTTCATGTAGAAGATGATGGTTAGGTCAGTTTTGGACCAAAATGTATGATTTTGGACCAAGGTCCAAAAAAACTGTGTTCTTGGACAATTAATTTGTAAACAACCTAACTAAATTTTGAAAAAATAAAAATTGGACCTTAAATGCTTTTTAGAATCTAGAAACACATGTCTAGGAACGGGTTTCTCAAATTTTTGATTATAACCTTACTTTTTGAAATATTGCCAAAAATAGGCCTACAATAGGCCAAAAATGACAAAAAAATCCTTTTGGGTTAATTTTGGACCTATTTTTGACAATATTTCAAAAAGTAAGTCAACAATCAAAAATTTGATCCAAAATCGTACATTTTGGTCCAGAACTGACCTAACCATCATCTTCTAGATGAAAATCCACATCTAGAAATGTATACTTTCATATGGATTTACTTATCTGTTGCTGAGTTACAAAGCATAAAATATTTCAGAAAATGAGGGGTTAACTGTGCCCTTAAGGAGGTCTGTGTGCTCTTTGTAATGCAATGTTAATTACAGTTTATTGTCTTGTGAAGAATATATACAACTTGCTGAAAAAGTGACCCAAGTAACATCAGTAGTTTGAAGCATCAGCATATAGACCTCTTACAAATTTGATTCACCACACGTTCCCGAGTTACAATCAAGTCAATTGGGTGATGCTTCCCCCAACGCATCATCAAATTATTTGTTCAACTCCAATGCTAGTTACCTTGTGTAAGCTCCTGATCCAGCCTTTCTTTGACTTGTTCCTCAAATTTGCTCTGCCATTCCACCTCTACTGCTTGCTTAGCACTTTCTGTGGCCTGCTTACGAGCTTTGGCATTCCACTCCACATGGGCTTCGGCAAGCTGAAAAACAAAAATATCCAACAAAGATTGCTTAGGCGATGAAAAAAACAAAAAAACTGTTTTACGGCCCCGACTGACCCTAAATTTGTGTTTTGGGAGAATTTAGTTTTGAAAAACCAAAATCTTGTAAAATCAGCCGTTTTTGGCCAAAATTGTTACATTTTGGCTAATATTTTTTAGAAAAATTATTTGTAAAAATGTTTCATTTTTTCGGAATTTTGGGTTATTTTGGGCAAAAAGAAATTTTAGGAAAAAAAATTATCCCGACCGACCGGCCCTACTTGAAAGGTCCGTCCGCCCGTAAAACATGGGGTTTTTTTGTTGCCTAAACACTTTCTGTAGTCTATTTTTGAACTGTGCCATTACATTCAACATGACCTTTGAACAATACCTATTTAATTCCACAAGTATTTTTCTTTTTTGTCGAAAGGTCACTAATAGGCATTTTTCACAAGGATTTTATTTTAATGATTCATAAATTCTGTAATAATAGACAATGGTGTAAATCAATTTGGCTTGGTTAATTTAATGTGGCTTAATTTTACAACTTGCAAACTTCACAAGTTGAACCCCACACAAAATTCAGTATTCAGTTTATAGGCAGGAAATTTACTTTTTAAGGAAAATTCTAATTACAAAATCAAGTTACTTAGAATATACATTTTTTTGTTCATGAGTTCTGACATTCCAACTAAGAGGATGACCCATGATTTTCAAAAAGAAACAAAAGTCAACAGAGTCATTGATTTGTTGGGAAAATACTTACTGAATAATGCAAATCATTTAAATGTAGAAAACCTACCCCAGTTTACTCACAGTATCATTTTTGTGTCACCTCCCAACCCTTTATACTCCTTGGTTATAGATTCTTAAAAATATTGCTACAAACTACATCCCACCCAGCAGGATGCGACTGGTCGGGATTTCAACAACTCACTGTATCCCCTTATACAGGAGCGTCCCCTTGTTGATTTGTGATGAATCCACAGTTGATATTCATATTAGCGCGTCACACACGGCATTCTTTGTTCATGAGTTCTGACATTCCAACTAAGGGGATGACCCATGATTTTCAAAAAGAAAAAAAAGTCAACAGAGTCATTGATTTGTTGGGAAAATACTTACTGAATAATGCAAAAACATTTAAAATTGAAAACCTACCCCAGTTTACCCACAGTATCATTTTTGTGTCACTTCCCAACCCTTTATACTCCTTGGTTATAGTTTCTTAAAAATATTGCTACAGACTACATCCCACCCAGCCACAGGAGAAAGTGACTGGTCGGGATTTCAACAACTCACTGTATCTCCTTATACAGGAGCGTACCGTTGTTGATTTGTGACGAAACCACAGTTGATATTCATATTAGCGCGTCACGCACGGTACAGCGTTTACGGAAGTGTGTTTACGCAGTTTGAAGTCGGCGCGCATCGGGCACTGTTCAAAAGCCCAGTGCTTGGGAAAAATTGAAAACGTCAAAGCAGTAAACATTCACAAACTAACACTTTGCTTCAGATTGTGCTAAATAGTTTTATTGAGATGAGTAGGAATATCTGTTAAATTAAAGACATTTACTATAATTTAATTCACTTAATTCATACATTTTCAAGAAGATTCTTGTGAATTGTTGAAAGGTATTAAAGCCTAATACCTATTCAATGCAACTCCAAGATATCATTTGCAGAGCACTTATTTTTACGGTTTTAATCATTTTTTAGCAAATGTTTTTGGCAATATCTTGACACTATCCTTTTTTTGTGAGCTGACAACTTACCTTGATCTGCAATTGTTTTGTTGTTTGTTGTTCAGCCACATTTTGCCAGTCGCTCTTTGCATTCAACAAATTGATGCGGTGCTCATTTTCTAATGTCTCCTTCAAATCTGCAAGTGCCTTCTCTGAAGTAGCATTAAGCTCTGCTACGGTCTGCAATTAATGATAAAAAACATTGAAAAAAACAATGCAAATGATTTATAGTGCACTGTGCTTCCCTTGCTGTATAATTCCATGTTGGTGGCCGCAACACAGACTATACTCAATATATCTAGAAGTATGCAACAAGCAATCAGACTCGGTTACAAAATCCATATCATATCCCTTATATTCTACAACATTGTGAACTGGTAGTCTTGTATTGTGTAATAGACTAGTCATGATTGATAAGGAATGATTAAGGTCGAATCACTGCGTATTAATATATTTTTACATGAATTCTTCATAATTTTGGTATTATTTTGGGCTAATTTTGTTGCTAACACATGGACAAACATTGTAAATAAATTCATTTGAATATTCAGGAGTAACTTCAGGAGGATTTGGTACCTTGTTATGATTCGAGAAATATGGACTAATTTACTTCCCCCCATGGTCATATTGGTTTTTGTGAGTTAATCGGCTACTTGTTGCATACTTCAAAATTTACAGAGTACACCGATGTTTGCTGACAACTGTGGTCCATTCCATTCTACCCGTATCATTATATCATTATTTCAAGTCCAGCTGCATCTTTTAGGGGCCAGGGGCCGTATTCATAAAGCACACTTAGCCTAAGGGCAACTCTTGCACTTAATTCTTAAGAGTTCCCCTTAACTAAGGGAAACACTTAAGGTGGGGTTCCCTTTCGATTACGGCACTTGTGCATACATCGGGATGGTTTTACGAAGCCATGATTACGGGGAAAAAATTGGGTAATTACGAAGTGTTAGTGGGTAATTGAATTGATACTCAACAAAGCAATACGCAATGTTGTCAAACTGTTTACAAATCGAGTCCTCTATATTTATTGATCGATCAATATTCCTCTTTTGTCAGTGTTGATTTGGTCGATCAGAGGTCGATGGGGATAATAACCAATTATTCCTGCAATTTTCTTGGTCTATCGAATTTTAAATATGAGTCAATAATTGATTGAAACAAACTAATTTGGTCAAATGCAGAGTTTAAATGGACAATTTTAAGTTTTTGCAAATACCGCATGTAAAATTATGGTAGTTGGACAAAAAATATGTTAACAGAATATATTCTTATAATGTTTATGCCTTACCTAGTAGGTATATTGTACATGTATGTATAACTTTATTTTTGTATATTATGTCTATATATGTAACTGTTTAGTTTTCTTGTATAGTGCTTAGAGACTCATGTGTTAGGCGCTTCATATAAGCACCGTTATATTATTATCATTAGTAGTAGTAGTAGTAGTAGTATAATTCTCAAAATAAAAAATTTGAAATCCGCAATATTAGTATGCTTTTAATCATGTGCTGTACGTCAATTCAACACTAAACTTGTTTTATTAAAAAAATTGAAATAGAATGATTAAGAATACGGGCAGTTCCGTGAGGCACTTCACGGTAATGAGTGAACGCGGTCAAATCGGGTTAGTATAGGCCTGCTTGAAGCCTCGCTCAGCGCAAGAGAATCCGTCTCATTCATCATAGGCGCATGGCATTCCCTCAGTTTGATTGAAATTAAATATATGAAAAGGAACAATATCATGATATGTTTTTGAATTGATGGAAATAAATGCTTTGAAAAAGAGCAATATATTTTTGAATTAATGGAAATAATAAGAAACTTCAAAAACGTCAAACATTTTGATAAGGGCAATATATTTTTGAATTACCGTAATGAAATATTAAGAAAAAAAGTTTAAAACATATTACGTGTGATCAGCCTAATCATTTTAATAAATATACTTTTCACTTTTATCAGGACTGCAAGTAAAACATAATAAAATTTAAAAGAAATGGAACAGACTGATCATGATGAAATAAAACATTTAATAACACTATACACGAGTCTTTAATATTTATTTATGAAATTATAAAAAAAAGTCAGCTTTTAATATCAATGACAGACAAGTGATCGACTATTATAGGAAAAGTCAATTGATAAAATCGATTACATTTTACAATTTACCCATCTATGATCTACTTCACACCTCTATCTGTATCGATAAAACTGTCTCGCTTAAGTGGCATTGCCGATTGAAACATAATAGATATTTTAGGATCGATCTAATACATTTCTCGTAATGCTCGCTGTGACTACGCAATGTTTGAGTAAATATCATTGAATAATTTTGACTGACTCAAACAATTTTACGGGGAAATTTTAATAGCTTTATGCAAGCTATTTGCGTAATCACTCTTCATATGTCGGGGACATACCCGTAAACGAAAGGGAACCCCACCTAAGTGTATTAAATTCATAAATGACTTACGTGCATGAATTTAATGCACTTAAGTGTTTCCCTTAGTTAAGGGGAACTCTTAAGAATTAAGTGCAAGAGTTGCCCTTAAGCTAAGTGTGCTTTATGAATACGGCCCCTGGAACTTTGACCAGCCTGTATTGAAACAATGCACCTAGGATCAGCAGATAGTTACTTAGTCAAGGGAATTTGAAGTACACGTAACTTTGGTAAAAACGGGACTTGCACCCAGGATTATTCATAGACAAATCTAATCAAACACATTTCAACATCTCAATGGCAGCCATTACTGGGGGTTATTCACATAAATTCACAATAAATTTATATCAATATTAGTTTGATGCAGATTTATTGCACACATGTCAGAATTTGATTTAAAATTCATGCTAATTTGACTTTTGTCAAAAATCAAAATCACCATTGTGTTCCACCGGTCACTCCACTTCTAGCAATGTATACACTTTCATATGGATTTCATTTTTCTTTGCTGAGTTACAGAGCAAAAACTGTTCCAAAAATGATGGGTTGAAACCAACCTTATAAGCCTTTGAACCCAACGAGCCAGTATAAACGAGCCGGTATACAGTGTATATATACACCGTATGCCCAATGAGCCGGTTTAACGGCTTTTAGGTCACGTGTCAGAAACTTGATGTGCCTGTCAACCAGCGTAGGTAGTTACAATTTTCATTGGTTTTATTTACATCAGAAGACATTGATGAAGCTTTGAATCCATGGATAATGGGTCATTTAGCTTTTATTTACCCGGCAGAGTTGAAAAATTCCTCATATTTTTTGTAAATTTGATTGAAAATTTTCAACAAAAGTGGCTTTTCCCACAGACTACAACATAAATGTCGGATATGATGGTCGATGTAAATAGTATTCTTTTTTGAATGCTGGTTAACAGTGGAACAATCCAGACCACTGTAAAATAACAAAATTAAGCAAGGGAAATGAAAATCAAAGTAAGTTTAAGGGTTATATTGTGTTTTTATACTTTCAGGTTTGCCTGGGTCAGATACACATGGAATGGCCAGGCTTCAAAGGGTATAAAGGGCTTGAATATATTTTAGACCAAGAAAAAAATTTGTTGTGTTGCCCTCAAGTGGAATTTCTGAAAAAATGAGTCGGTCGGTCAGAAAATAATTTTTTTAAAAAGCACCTAATTTATGAAATTTGGGTGCATTTTCCACTATTTTCAAAATATTTTCTCAAAAAACACCCAATCTGAGCAAAATTGGGTGCTTTCCTGACCCTTTTTTTTTTTCAAGAGGGGCGGTCGCTGAGGGCAACACAACAATATTTTTATTTGGCCTTACCTGTTTCAGCTGATCTTGAGCCTCTGCTTTCAATCTCTTGGCGACTTCATCCTCTATTTTGTTCTTCTCCTGACATATGGCAAGATAGTCTTCTTTTACATCAACCAACTCCTTCTGCACTGTATCAAGCTCATTTCTGTGATAAGAATGCAGATGATAATGATATTTTGAGTTGTATGGGCAGGCATGAGAATACACTTTCTTTTTTTAAAAAAATCGAGTGTACATGAAATATACCAAGTACAAAGAACATGCTGAAATGATATAAAGGCTGCAGAAATGTTGACTAAAAATTCTCATGCCTGGTGGGTAGTGGTAGGTGTACTAAATCACCTTATCCCCAGTGGTATAACCAAACAGTGTTCACCACCAATTTTGAAAGTTTGGTTACGCCACTGGCTTATCCCCAGAGGGACCACTAATAACCTTGATGCCTTAACTGTTTTCGAGTCCCTATTGTTTGTATTTTTAAATTTGTGAACACCTACTCAAGGTCATGAACGTATAGATGCGGACTACCACAATCGTTGAAATGCACTCACATCAGTGACAACTGCATTCACAAATTAAATCCACACTACTGCATTCACAAATTAAATCCACACTACTGCATTCACAAATTAAATCCACACTACTGCATTCACAAATTAAATCCACACTACTGCATTCACAATTAAATCCACACTACTGCATTCACAATTAAATCCACACTACTGCATTCACAAATTAAATCTACACTACTGCATTCACAATTAAATCCACACTACTGCATTCACAAATTAAATCCACACTACTGCATTCACAAATTAAATCCACACTACTGCATTCACAAATTAAATCCACAAACTTATTACATGCTTCCAGTTTAGGCAATGCACAGGACACATCCTAATGGGGAGGGGTTCAGAGTCCAGCAATTACATTATTAAGAATCGCTTGGAAATTGCAGCAACGTGCGCTTGAATCTCGATGTACAAGATGGGTCAAAGTGAAAAATTAGCACGTTTCAACAATACCTTATTTCTTGCAACTGATGCTGATGTGCCTCTTTCAACATATCCCTTTCCGATTCCCATTCCGCCACAAGTTGCTCTCGAATCTGTTTAGATCGATCCTCATGAAGTTGAATGCATGTGTTTTGAACTCTGCAAAAATAGACAAAATACAATGGCAAAGATTACACTTGGGACTCAACAATTATTCAATAAGTTGTTTTCATAATATATATGCCAATATACAGGAAGGCAGCACTGACCACAGTCAATACTGCCCTGCACTAGAAAAATGAAGTCCTTGTCACCTGACGGATATTGAATTTTAAATGTCAATTATGGTCATCATATACTATCTTTGGTCTTGGTAGGGAAGCACGGACTTGGCTCAGTGTTTTAATCCTGTATTCAGTTATGACAACCTTGTAACGATTCGATTGCAAGAAACAAATATACCTTTTGTTCTAATGGCAGTAATTCAATTAGCAGATAGCCAAATACAGATCATGGAAGAAGTATTTCCTCTAACGATTTTGGCTTTTTGCCGAATGAGAGCATCATAAAATCTCAGAATACTGACAAACAACCCATAACATGGTCCTTGAATTAGAACAACAAAAAATGGACCAAGTATAGAATGTGTGATCAAGTATTGTAAGTGGTAAATTTTCAATTTCTGCACGTATTAAAACCCAGATTTCAAACAAGTTGTGCCACACCGGGTAAAATGCTGCTTTACCACTATGAAGCTGTACAATTAGATACCCCGGTTTGCTCATGTAGTATGAGAAAATAATAAAGATTTGGGTTTAAATCTTATATGATTCAAAACCATTACTATTTTGCATTTTGCATTAGAATAAACAAGTTAATTAAGGCTGTTAAGATACTGTATAAGTGGTTTATTTTGCGCTACATTAATTTTTGCGCTTTTTGCGCTCAATTCGCCTAGCGCGAAAATAAATGTAGCGCGGAAAGTGGTTTGTATATACCGCACCACGTTAAAAACATCACAAGCGCGGAAATTAAAGCACGCGAAATGATTCAAAATTAGCCTTTGCGCGAAAATTACTGAGCGCAAAAATATTGGTGTTTACAGTATATCAAATCAATTCAATTTTATTTCCATGAAAGCAATATATATTATAATGACAGACAAATTAAAAATCTTATAGAGGAGAAAGCTGGAAGGCCAATGAGGCCTGGTAAATAGCCCACCCCTTTGAGACACTACATAAATAAAACAGCATCAAAAAAGAAAAGTACCAAAAGACACAACAGCGATTAGCTCAAATGACGTGAAATGGAAGTTACTGACAGAATAAAGAACAAGGATCTGCATTTTTAAAGCTTCATTTCTACTTTCATTTTTTTTTGAGAAGCATAGGTCCCATAGAAAACTTAACCCGAACCCATGACCCTAAATCACTAATCATGACCCGGCGCTTACCCTAAATAAACCCTAACCCTAATCCTAAAATCTTGGATGGGACCTTCAGTAAGCAGTCAAGTTAGCTCAATCGGTAAGGCGCTCGCATGTGGTGCAGAAGGTCCCTAGTTTGTACCCCACCGGTGCCAAAAGTTGAGTGTGCTGGAAATTTCCTTGGACAAGGAACTAACTGCTAATTGTCTCGTGGAAATCCGTACTGATCAAGGTTCAGCGCCCCTAGAGGTTGTCACAGAACCTGAAATGATGCTTGGTGTGGAATGGAGCTTACTTGGGCCACAGTGGCCAGCGAACACCTGTAAAGTGTGCAGAGGCCGAGTGGAATTACAAATCTGGGAGGCATAGTGCACTATATATCCCCAGTAAAAAAAAAATACCTGTTCAAGGTTGACTGTTTATCCTCATCATGCTCGCTGACCATCTCCGCCATCTGTTGCTTCAGCTGCGCATTATCTGTCACCTCTTTCTCCAACTTCTTCTTCAGTTCTTCGCAGTCTTCTTTCACACTGATTAGATCTAACGTGTTTCTTCGTGCCTCTAGAGACCCTATTGATGTGCGCCGACTCTCTAAACTATCATCGTTAAACCGCACTGTTGAAAGTCTTCTGTGCTTCAAGCTGCCCAAGCCATCAGATTTTGACATTTTAGACTGGACCTACAATAAGAAAAAATATAAATTATTATTCATTTATTGGTCTTTATCAGTGTTTCCGGTAAGGCCGTATGGCGCGCCATTGGCGCAGGAGTGGTGAAAATTGGCGCAAAGTTTTTGAAAATGTGTAAGAAATATATTTTTCTAGCTTTATTTTGGCACAAGCACCACTTATACTTTTTCAAACTTGCTCGAATTGGCGCAAGCTAAAAAACCTTACCGGAAACACTGGTCTTTACAATACTGGAATAAAATATTCTACACAATATTAAAAAATTAACAATACATTAGAATTCTAAAAATGTAAAATGTAGAAATTTAGTAATTACAAAAAGTGATTTTTGTGTTCATCAAGAGTAGCAGTACTCTGGGGTCATAGCTGTTTATAAACTGTTGTTAGGGGGAACGCTTTAACGAAGGAAACTCGCTCGAAGTCTTACAGGTGCAATTCATGATTTTGATGTAACAAAAACCTCGGCTCTTTTTTAGCTAAATAAAAAGAAGAGTACACAATAAATATATACTGAAAATTTCACTTGATTCCAACCATTCGTTTCCAAGTTACAAGCTTTTCAACATTTTGAAAATCTCCACATGCTACTGTGTTGTAATTACTGTCGAGCCCGACAATAATTAGAAAACGACACATTTTTTCACTTTTCTCAAAAATGCAATCACATATGAAAGAATGGTTAGGGGATCGTAACATATACCAGTTGAGGATTCTCATAAGCTAAAAAACTCAGTTTTGATAGAGGTATCTTTGATGGCGAAAAGTGGATCATGAATTGCCCCTTTAAATTAACATTATTATAATTATTATTTCCTCTACATTTTTTACCTGCATTTCCTTGACCTTAAACTCCGCATCCTCAGCCTGCTGCTTATGTCTCTCACATTTCTCTTCAGCAGCTCTGAGTTGCTCCTGTAAGTCCTTAACATGATGTCGTTTCACTTTGTTATTATTGAGAGCCCTCTCAAGTTCCGTCCTGAGCTTGATGGCGATGTCATCGCCCTCGGCAGGTTGGCCTGATGTATCAGATCTGTTGACGTGGGGAAAAATTGTTTTTTGAGGAAATTACCGTCCAAGAAATTCACGTGTTTTGATGTTTGACTAGCTCTTGCTCAGAGCTGTCCACTACCCTCTGCAGTACAATCAAAAGTGTGCTGAAAGGACAGTTATTGAATACACACATCTGGTTTGTTGGAATTCTGACAAAGCTTGGTGGCTCTCAAAATACTGCATACAGAGAAACACTAGAGAATAACTACTGAGAAGAAAATCCTGTTTCTCATTTCACAGCAGGAGCTACCAGGCACACACTTATGCCAAGCACTTTGATACAAACTCATTAGCCCAAGTTTAATTACAAAATTTGTTTAAATTTTGTGGTGTATATATTTTCACTAAAAAGATTAAAATCCAAATGTGACAAAGTTGAATTATATATTATATTTGACATAGGCCTACAGTCAAAAGTGACTTACTTATAAGTCAATAATTACAAAAGCAATTAGATTTGATAAACTTTATGAACAACACTTTCAGTAGTGAATTAGCATTGCTTGACTGAAATAAAAATGGCACTTTTTAAAGTTGATTTCAATATTCAGGTTTTTTTCAGTGGCAATAATTGCAATGGTGTTATTTATGCGTCAGTTAATGAAATCAATACCACCGCTTGTACAGTTGGTATCTAAGCGGATATTTTGTACTGTGCGAAAAATGAAATTTGCAACTTTTTTTAATTGACCTCGAGGGGTTTAATAGCTCATAACTTCATTTTTTTTTCAGTCAATTGTCAGAAACAGGGTGTCAAAAGAAAGCTGAAATTCCAGCGCTTGTACACATAATTTTCAAATTATGTTTGCAAGTTCCATATTGCGTACGAGCCATTTTTACGAGGTGAGGCGATACTCTTTTGGGAGTCTGTAGTTTAATGAAAGTTTCAAATATAATTTCTGAATAAACAAATGCACCTTTTAATGGTGGCGATCATCTGCAAATCTCATTTTTGTAATGCAATGCTTTGAATTAATTAAAAAATGTTTTTTGTGATAGATTTACTATTATCTGCATGCAGTATAGGATATATTCATCACTTGGAAAATTGTGGATCGCATGTTATACCACAATGTTAGCAAATGAAATGTGTGTTAACCTCATTCATGAATATTAAATTATTCAAATTCATTGTCCTGTGCGATGACCTTTGTGAAACTCAAAATTTATCGCACTCGACATTTGTTTGTTTGTTTGTTTACCTCGGTTGGTCCGTGACGGACACATGCCATTAGATCCATGATGAACTCATGGTCTCTTCCAAGCTCATACAAAAGTACCAACCTGGATAGCCAGAAATGACTAATCTATGTATGCTGGCCAATGCATCTTTGAAAAGATGCCGAAAATAGAAAAGACAGCAAGAGAAAGATGCAATGCCTGTGTGATGAATTTGAGTTAGCGCATGATTCAGCATCCATTGCATGACGTTTGTGAAATAGGCCCCTGGTCCTGAATTTTTTCACTTTCAATTTGATGCCGGTGTTCATGTTTGCTAGTGCATATAGATACAATAATATAGACCATATCTATAATTGACATAATCCCGCCGTTGATGAGGTAAATCTACAGAACTGAACGGGGAATCAGAACTCAGAGCGAGGCCAAGTATGATGTAATAAACTACTTGCTCTCGCTCTGAGTTCCATTCCTCGTCCGATTCTGTAGATTTACCCCATCAACGGCGGGAGTATGTCAATTATATGGTATCTTATATGGTCTATAAGATACTTTAAAATACCTAGCACTTTTAGGAGTGTCCCATTCTTCTTTATTCAGGTTCCGGACTCCTAGATGAGCAAACGATTCCGACGGCGGCACCTTAGGGGAAACCTTGCTGGAGAGGACTCCGAGACTAGCGGCTGATTCATACATCCGGAGCTGTTCCTGAAGATCTTGTAACTCTTCCTGGAGACTCTGGCAGACTTCTTGGTTCATGTCACGTGTGGTTGTGATCTGCTTCAGTTGGACTTTCAGTTGATTCACTTCATCAAGATTACCTATGTTAAGAAAAAATAAGATTATTGTAAAATATTCATTCTATGTTCTGAAATTATCTAGAGGTGTATAGTTCAGAATAAGGTCACCATCTTGGAAAATCTTGGGAAGCTGTGGCCAGGTTGCGGCCAGCCACACAAAGTTGTGGCCTTATTGTGCTCCAGCGCCCAGTACTGCCAGCGCCTAAGATATTTGGGCGCCAAGTTTAAACATGTACCTTTAATGACTATTTCAGTCCATCATAATTGTTGATTGCCGGAATGCCAAAATTAGAATGTATGTAGCAGCTGCTTACAAACTAGTGAAACCTCGTTAACACAAAATAGGTTAACACAAAAACCCTGATAACACAAAATGGTTGTTTGGTCCCAAGTATTTACTTTCAATGTGAATTCAGTTGCATAACACAAAATCCTGATAACACAAACTAAAATCTTAGACCCAAGTGAATGGCAGTGATTTTGTGTTAACGAGGTTCCACTGTATTCAGGAACTGAAATAAATGGGTTGTTAAACTTGAATTGAAAATGTGCCATTTCTGTGGGTGTTTTTTTAACCAAAAGTATTATAAGAACGCCCATCCTCACCTGACTCTAGGTACTGTCTGCACTGAGTCTGACTCTCTTCCAGACTTCTTGATAGCTTGTTAACAACATCAGCATGCTCAGTCCTCGTCTGATCCAGAGTTTTCCTCAGCATCTGCATTTCTTCTTCTAGCTTCTTCATCTCATTATCCTGAAACAAATGGTGCGATAAAATATTGCAAATTGTGTATGTCACCTTCCCTCTTTGTTGTGCCATGTATGGCCGCCTCCCTCTTTGTTGTCCCGTGTATCGCTCCCTCTAGTCCTGGAACCATGACTTGACTTAGTGTCAAGTCATGGAAAATGCTATGTAGTAAAACTGCCATTTAAGCATGTCAATACAGATCATCTTCGGACTAAGACCACACCTCAAATTCAGCCAAAATATTGAAGCTGTTCACAAATTTTACAATTAGTGTCGTTCTTGACAGTCTTGTGCATCTCATGATAGGTGATTTGTTAACATTAAGAATCAAAATGTGTGATTTTGGAGCCCAAACTTACCTTGTATCTTGTAGCATTGGGTTTCCGAATTTGACAACCTCAACTTTTTGGGTGATAAAATCTTTGGTTAAATCATGTTTGTTATAATTCTACACTATTAAAAGATGTTTCCTATAGAATTTTTTTACATTTTTTTATTTTTCAAATATTTCATGTCAAAACTTAGGAAGCTTAAATGGCAGTTTTACTACACATAATTCCCATGACTTGACACTAAGTCAAGTCATGGTGCCAGGACTACGCTCCCTCCCTCTTTGTTGTCCCGTGTATGGCCCATCCCTCTTTGTTATCCCATGTACAGCCCCTCCCTCTTACGTCTCACACCACTACAAACTGACCAGAGACACAGGTACAGATGGGTACCAGACATACCAGGAAAAAACCTTAGGATATTTGCATGTAATTTTCTTAGGTTTAACAGATAGTCAGATAGTATTTGAAGGTTGCTTAAAGCGATTGCCCATCATCCTAATTCTGAAATGTCACTTTTTCCCATGCAAAATAATTCTTTTAAATAGTTCCAGGAACAACATGCCCAAACAAACTTACCACTGCGATTGTTTTCTCAAAACAAAAAAATGTTAAAATTAGAGACAAGATTGTCTATTTTTGTATTCACCATAAATTCCTGTTGGCAGCGAAGTTTTGCTGGTGTGGTGATTCAGCTTTATACAGGGATCAAATTCAATCCAATAAATATAGAATTTTGAGCTCTATTTGAGGTGAAAAACTCAAAAAAAATTATATTTATTTACTATTTTTAAAGACAATTTTGCCAAGGAGTATGACAGTTTTGGAAAGGGACACAAAAACGATACTGTGAACAGGGCCCAGGGGGGCTACTTAGTACAAAAGGGGTTATTGGGACGTGCCGCAAATTCTGGTAGCAAAATCAGGCTTTCTGGTATTCCAATCGGAAATTTGCGCAAAATGCCGTAAATTTGGACATTTCTTCTCAAAATGATAGAAAATTTTGCAAAAATAGAGCAAATTTGGACAGAAAAAATTGGATTTTTGATTAAATTTGGCTCAAAATTTAGAAGATTTGGTATACGGATGGGTCAATTTTTCTTAAAAATTGGTATTTGGATGGGTGGCTTTCCAAATTTCCCAGAGGCACGTCCCTACCCAAACCAAATTTGAGTACCCCCCACCCCCTCCCGGGAACAGGGTTCAATTCCACTCACCTTTTCACCAACTACATTTGCAGCCTTGTCCAGTTTCTCCCTCATCATAGCAAGCTCCTGTTGCGTTTTCTCCTGTATGTTAGCCAACAAGTCATCGCGATCACGGCTGAGCTTGGAGTGTGCCTCGCTCATCTGCATGGCTTGTAATTGCTGGGCTAGGTTCTCGATAGTACACTGGGCTGACTGGTACTGCTCTAGCAACTGACAAAAAAAATATATAAAGGACAGGTACGTCCATAAGTTGTAGGGGAAGTGTATGATAAGTGGCGGTCAGACATACTTAAGTCTGTCTTCTATACTATTTCTCAAAGTTGTTTTTCCTTTCAAATCGTGTCGTGTACGCCACTCTAAACGCACACGTCAACAGCGTGAGCGTAAACAATCGAAATCGACAAATCACGCTCTGCAAATACGCGCGTAAATAAGTGCATCAGTACGCAGAAGGTCTTAACAACAAGCGTCGGAAAGAAAAAACCCGCAAACGAGAGAAAAACAACTCTGAGAGAAACTATAATTGCGCTACTTGAAAATCCAGAATATTCAAACAACCATGCTTTTATGCAGTCTATGTGTACACGTAATTCAGAATTTAAATCACCTGACAAAGCTGACGCATGACGATCGTTATGACTGGTATATTTTTCACAGTGACAAGAACTTGACGTGACAATCACATGAACAACCTATCACATCCAACTGCGTGAATTGCAGTGTCGCATACAGTGCAGAGTACTACTTGACAACACACGTTAATGAGTAAAAAACCTGTGAATCAGGGAACTTATTGCGAAGATTGACTGAAATGAGGAGAACAAAACAAAACAATCCAGAAATGGTCTGATTTTTAGTCAAGGCCAGTTATTATCCCAGAAAACAATTACCATTTGATTAAATATTTTCTTTTTACTGCAATTGACATTCTTACAATCTGCTGCTTTTAAAGGTGACAACATTTCTCTAGTGTTAACATGAGTAGGACCTTGGCAATTTCCCCTCTTGATTTCCCGATTAGGCCTAAAAAAAATAATTGTTTGATTGGCGTAAGATAGAAAAAAAAAATAGGGTAGGTAGGTCAGATTTTTTGAAAAGTCTATGTTTCACATACAAGAACACAAACTATACGACACATATACAAAAACATCTTCATTTTTTCAGTAACACATCTTTTATTTGTCATTTTGAATGTCCTGCAAGCCATATATCGGGGCCCCCATGAATCGATTCCCATTAAATTTGGGATTTGGGTTCTTTTTACCATGCTCAAAAAAAAAAAAATATTTAGGGTCGGCAGTAAAAATAGGGTAGGACGGGTTACGCAAATCAAACAATTTTTTTTAGGCCTTAGTGAAGCCATCTTACCTCTTCATTGCTAGCCATTAGAGTGTTCACCTGTTCACTCTGGACTTGGTACTGCTCTTCCAATTGTTGTTTATCATTCTGACATGCTACAAGCAGCTCTCTACTCTGGGCAACATTTTTAGGCTTTAGTGAAGTCATCTTACCTGTTCATTGCTAGCCATCAGAGTTTGGACCTGTTCACTCTGGACTTGGTACTGCTCTTCCAATCGTTGTTTATCATTCTGACACGCTACAAGCACCTCTCTACTCTGGGCAACATTGGTTGACAAGCCATCCTTCTCACCTAAACAAAATGGTCAGGAAACATTCATTTTACACTCCCGGTCAAAAGTGTTTGCGCACGCTTAGATACAGGCAAAAACCTAATTATTATATCAAACGACCAAGACTCCTAAATAATTCATGTTTTTTATAGGTGCCACATGTATCCAATGTTTCCTCTGATATTTGACTCTTCAATCACCATAAAAAAAATTTGATATGAACCTATTTAGTTTATTATTCAATGGTCGTTATCTCCGTGTAACCATAAAGAACATTTCCAACAAATGTATTTAAACCCTGTTTTGAATGTGAAGAAGAAAATAAACATTATGTTTAGCACTCCATATTTTGAAATGCAGTGAATGCAATTCCTGTTGAGTTCTTTAGATCTATCTATATAAAATATAAAAAAAAATGATGCAAATGATGAACGGTTCTCAAGATATGGCTGGTTACAGGTTTTGTGCGCAAACACTTTTGACCGGGAGTGTACTTGTCAACTGCCGGTTGAGTTCAGACGCGGTTCATAAATGGAAATAAGCAAGTACTTAAAGACTCTTTCTAGCCTACTGACTATTCCTGGAATATTATCGGTTGTCAATTGTAAGGATTTGAATAACATTACCCATGTGTAAAATATGGTTATGGATTGCTAAAAATCCCAAATCAACCAAGTATAACTCGTCATGTGAGTGTAAGAAAGTCATATCTGCAATAGCTGCCATTTGTGTTAAATTTGGATTGCACACTTTATATCTCCAGTCTTGGGTCAGTGGATCTTGAAATGGTTCTTCAGGTTGACATAAGAATGGGAAATTTTGAGGGATTTTTTACATTTTTGTGACAAGTATAAAATAAATATAACTTAGGGCAGCCATTGCAGATACGACTTTCTTGCACTCACATGACGAACTGAAGGTAAAGTTGGAGTTAAACTTTATTCTGCGGAGTTTATTCAGTTGGCATCAGGGCATGAGATTTACTAATAGATAAACTATCCTTATAAGTATACAATTATGAAAAGTAAACATTGCAATGATTAGTTCAGTGGCGTGCCCAAAGGGGGGGGGGGCGGAGCCCCCCAAGTTTGGTGAGTCAGTCTGGGGAAAAGGCCCTTTCGGGGATTTTGACACAAAAAAATATAGAAAAGAAAGGGGAGAAGAGAAAAAATCAAAAGGAAAGAGAAGAAATAAAGTTTTAAATATTTTCAAAAATCATTGAAAACTTGTTGTGCGCTTGTGTGACCTTGAATTTCCCTTTGTTTCTGATAATTTAAATGTGAAAAAGCAAAATTGTTTGTGCTTCGCTCAAATTTCAAGGTATTTTGTCATTCTCCAGTCATAATTTGCCAAGTTTTGCACGAATGTCAAGATTTTTAAACATATTTTAGCTGAATTGATAGATTTTTTGTGCACTACGCACGCATTATCAAGTTACATAATTTTTCCTTCGACCAGCTGCCCCCTCTAAAATTTAAACCTTCCGCCGCCACTGGTCATTTGGGGGAAACTGATGGTTGCGCCCCACCACTCAAAAAATCCTGGGCACGCCACTGGATTAGTCAGTGAAATTACTTGATTTTTATTTACACACCCAATCAGTGAACCAGTACTGTTTAAAAGGTTTCTTGAGCGCTAGAATCATTTATTCAATAATCCTCCAAAATGACAGGAAAGAAATGAAACAAGACTCACCATTAACCATTGCAAGTTGGTGATTCATAATCCTCTTTTCCCTTGCTGTGTCTTCCTTGATGCTTTCTAACTGCCTGCTGACTTGATCCAGTTCTCTGGACTTGGCTTTGTATAAGATTTCTAATTGTGCTAGTTGTCGTTTGTGTTCATCATTTGCTATAAAAAAAATGAAAATACATGAAAATAACATCTCAGTATCTTGTTCCATTCTTATTTCAAATTGAGAAGTGCTGAAGTGATTTGGTTAGCAATCACACCCGGTATGTTTTTGATGTTGGCAGGGATGCCACTTGGGTATGGGGAAAAAGTATGAAATTAGTCTCAATCGAATACCAATTTCGAGTGGAGGGAGAAAAGCTCCCCTTGGAGAAGATTTTTGATATTTTAGTTGCTAAAATCTCTCTTTTTTATGCACATTTTGACCATTTGAACCATTTAATGCAACTTTCTATCACTTTAATTTAAAAAAAAAAAAAAAAACTTGAATTTTTGTTATTTTTTTCAAAAAGTAGGAAAAATGCTCCAAAATGACCAAAAAGTAGGAATTCCTACAAAAGTAGGAAAAGTGGCATCCCTGGTTGGGTACATTCTTTTTAAGCCATCACCATCAGCAATTGGCCCTATTTACAGAAAAATTCTACATTCACTTAATAAATAAATAACAAATAAAGGGATTTATATTGTGCGATTTGCCTCTCTGATTCATAATTTATGTGCTTTTGACACACTGAAAAGATGGTTACTATTATTTATTGGGTGAAGCGGAGGTATGTTATGGGAAATAATCGTGCGCGAAGTGTCATATCCAGGCGAAGCGCAGCTGAATCTGGATATGACACTGAGCGCACGAGTATTTCCCATAACATACCGACGCTGAACCCAATAACGGCTTTATCATACCACTAAGTCAATTTTAATTATTTAAATGATTTATTTCTGCAATTATTTTATCTTTTTTCACTAAACTTGGGCATAAACAAACTTGCTCGGATGAACTTTTTCACACACCATAATACTCTCTCCCCTACCGTGAAAACCCCTTTCACAAGAAATGGAAGCTGCCACGCCTTAGCGACCGGCTATAATGCGTCGCAACGCACTAACAGCCGGTTACGAAAAAAATAAAAAAAGATTGATTCCACTCTTAATTTATAATTTTAGGTCTTACATCAATGCTATAGATTCCCCCACAATAAAACCATCTCAGACAGTTCATACAAAATTCTTAAAGGACAATTTGCAGTTAGTTTCTTGTCCAAGTGAATTTTTTAAAAACACTCAACTTCAGCAATACCTTGATTCAAACTCAGTACCTTTTAAATTGTAAGCTATGGAGTGCCTTTTTTTGATTGAGCTAAATTGCTGTTATATAGAGGACAACATCATAAAGAGCTGTTTGAACAAAATGTTATGATGATTGATCTACACTCGCGCTCTAAAGTATTTCTGCACAATTAAAAACGTTCAAAAACTCTTTTTTATATCAAACGACCTAGAATCATCAATAATAGCTGATTAAAGGTTTTCTGCAGAAATACTTTAGAGCGGCAATGTATGATGCTACCTACATCACATGGACTTTTGATGGATGGTAAAATCAAGATTGAATTGCAGAATATGTACAAATTGTTATTATTGACCAAGTACAAAGTTTAAAAAGTCTGTCTCCAATTAATAACATTAGTTACCCCCTGCTTGTTCATGAAATTAAGTTACACGAAATACCGGCAAATATCTCGTTGGTAAACTCACCATCTAAAACAAAATTTTAATCAAAAAAGCTCTATAAACAAAGCATGGGAAGCCCCAAGTCACAGCCATGCCACGGCGCTTGGTTGGGTGCGCGCGTATTGATCTAGGCGTGTATGCTTGGGTCACAACCAATGCGTAAATGCTGCATTCCATAGGTGTTACACTCTTACGCAGGAACTTAAACGACGCACAAACACATTTTCAGTTCAATTGATAACGAGCAATATAGTGTTTGTGTATGAGTCACGGAATAAGGGATATATTCAGGGTTGGGCTTATTTTTATTTCTGAAAACCATGAATACGGGTTTTGTTTCAAATATGTTTAACCAATGAGATTACAGAATTCATTTACACTAAAGGATAAAGGTATATATCACAAACCTGTTTCTAAGAATTGCTGCTGTGCATTATCTGATAGAACCCCTTGTTGTACATGGCTCCCTGCCGCAGAATTAATTTGAAAGGTGTTTGGTTCAATTCCCTCAGCAACCCACTGTGGATTCTTAGCCCCATTCTGGTGCACATCGGTAGCTCCATCCCCTCTATACTGCACCTCAATGTTGACGGGCCTTGGCACAGATGATGATTGGTATCCTCCTGGTCTATTCCCAGCAAAGCCGTTTTGTGATCTTGCAATAATATCTTGATCAATATAGACTTTATTATTATTGTTTTGGTGATCAATACGGGGTATAGAGTCCCCAGTTGGTCCATAATGTTGTTCTGCATGTCCATGATGTTGATTATCAGGAAAATTTGGTGCTGTTTTGCCCTGAAATTGTTCTGAAGAGGAAGTGTCCCCATACTGTTGTTCGTAGTTACCATCAGAATACTCACTGCCACCATTAAAATTATTATCAGTCTGTTGACGCCATACACCATTCTGATTGGGATTCCTTTGATGATGGTACTCGTCGTCACTGTTGGCTCCTTCCACTTCTCCACGATCATATCCAGCCATGTTATGATGAGTTGTGGTTTCTTGATGGTGACCGGCGTACTCGTCATGTTGATTTCTGTGGCTGGCATGGTACTCATAGTTCTGTTATTATAAACAAGAAAATATAGAATATTCTTAGTCACCGAGTGTGATTTTACTACCTTATAAGGGAATTTGGCTATCCAGTGCATCATCCATGACAGTACATTCAGCGTCAAAAATTATGGCGCGGTGTAAATATATGCACGCATTTGAGGCACAGTTCTTTGTGTCTAAAATTTGTGACCAATACTCAATGAGAATAAATAAAGTACGCCCATCCATTATTAGATGATAGATGACAGGCAAAACAATAAATCTTATTTTTATTCTCTCTGAGTAAATGTCTTACTCGTATGGTCACATTGGTGAAAGTGCATTAATCGCCTGCTTGCTGCATACTTCAAGATTTATATAGTATAGAAATGTCTTTGCCTGCTATGTAGCTTGTGTGGTCTAATGGAATGGTACAGGACTTCAAGCCTCAAGTACGATCCCTGCTTTCAAGACATTTAAATTTGATTGCTATGTCAATCAGAATGCATTGAGAAGCTGATGGGAACTCGACCCAAATGCAATGATGAGATGCTGGGACTAAATGCTGATAAGTTTGCACCAATTTACTCTGTGGTTCCACATAATCTAGTCTGAGATGGATATACAGATATTCTATAGTTCAATGAACTTTGGATCTTACAATAAACCTTGAATCCTGAGGGTGTTTAGAGACAAGGTAAGGTCTGTCCAGACTGCGATGTAGACACCTGCTGTTGATTTTGCTACAACTTATTGCTTAGTCTATCCAAGTTATCAAATCAGCACATGTGGTTTCTTACCCTTTCTTTATACCTTGCCTGGAATGCATCTGGTGTTGTCAATGGTGGCAATGTCTGTTCTTGTTGCCGTGTAGATGCCTGCTGTTGATGATACTGTACATGTATGTAGTTTAACATAGTCTATAATATTAATATGTGATGACTCACCCAAAAGGGGGGCAGATGATATCAATTTTGAGTTTATCATTTTATCTATTACAGCATTTTCTAAGCTTTAAAATGACACCTCATTTATCGAAATTGGTCAAGGCAATCAAATTTTACAACAGAAAATCTGCTTGAAATCCTTAATATTTTCTTTATTTTTTGCTACCTATTTTCACCAGTATCTTGAAAAATGTTATGTCGCAAAGTCCCCCTTTTCGGGGTGAGTCATCTCAATAAATTATCTTACCAGTCTGGTAATAGTTTTTTATACCGATCTTCTTTGGATCTTACCTGGAAAGCAACAGATTTTTGAGAGCCGACAATGTCTGTCCCGTCTGCAGACTAGACGCCTGCTGTTGATGTTGCTGCAGTTTATTACATGTCTATCAAAGTTGTTATATCAGAAGGGGAATTGTTTCTTATCACTTCTTTGATCCTTACCTGGAATGCCAAGGGTGTTTTGAGAGGTGGCAATGTTTGTCCCGTCTGCGGAGTAGACGCCTGCTGTTGATGTTGCTGTAGTTTTAATGTCTATCCAAGTTATCATTAGTACGGAAACTGATTCTTATCACTTCTTTGAACCTTACCTGGAATGCCGAGGGTGTTTTTAGAGGCGGCAATGTTTGTACCGTCTGCGGAGTAGACGCCTGCTGTTGATGTTGCTGTAGTTTATTACATGTCTATCCAAGTTCCCATATCAGTATGGAAATTGTTTCTTATCACTTCTTTGAACCTTACCTGGAATGCCGAGGGTGTTTTGAGAGGTGGTAATGTTTGTCCTTGATGCGGTGTAGACGCCTGCTGTTGATGTTGCTGTAACTTATTGCGTAGTCGATCCAAGTTATCGTACCAGTCCGGTAATTGTCTGCGGAATAGACGCCTGCTGTTGATGTTACTGTAGTTTATTACATGTC